>WNGS01004511.1:4424041-4441452 GCA_020271785.1 Procambarus virginalis
CAGTACCACAGTGTGGGAGGCCACACTACCTTACACCAGTGCCACAGTGTGGGAGGTCCACTACCCTACACCAGTGCCACAGTGTGGGAGGCCACATACCCTACACCAGTGCCACAGTGTGGGAGGTCACACTACACTACACCAGTACCACAGTGTGGGAGGCCACACTACCTACACCAGTACCACAGTGAGGGAGGCCACACTACCCTACACCAGTGCCACAGTGGGAGGCCACACTACCCTACACCAGTGCCACAGTGATGGAGGCCACACTACCTACACCAGTACCACAGTGTGGAGGCCACACTACCTTACACCAGTGCCACAGTGTGGGAGGTCACATACCCTACACCAGTGCCACAGTGTGGGAGGCCACACTACCCTACACCAGTGCCACAGTGTGGGAGGTCACACTACCCTACACCAGTGCCACAGTGAGGAAGGCCACACTACCCTACACCAGTGCCACAGTGTGGGAGGCCACACTACCCTACACCAGTGCCACAGTGATGGAGGCCACACTACCCTACACCAGTGCCACAGTGTGGGAGGCCACACTAACCTACACCAGTGCCACAGTGAGGGAGGCCACACTACCTACACCAGTACACAGTGTGGGAGGCCACACTACCTTACACCAGTGCCACAGTGTGGGAGGCCACACTTCCCTACACCAGTACCACAGTGTGGGAGGCACATACCCTACACCAGTACCACAGTGAGGGAGGCCACACTACCTTACACCAGTGTCACAGTGAGGGAGGCCACACTACCTTACACCAGTGCCACAGTGTGGGAGGCCACACTTCCCTACACCAGTGCCTCAGTGTGGGAGGCCACATACCCTACACCAGTGCCACAGTGTGGAGGCCACACTACCCTACACCAGTACCACAGTGTGGGGAGGCCACACTACCTTACACCAGTGCCACAGTGAGGGAGGCCACACTACCCTACACCAGTGCGACAGTGAGGGAGGCCACACTACCCTACACCAGTACCACAGTGTGGGAGGCCACATACCTTACACCAGTGCCACAGTGAGGGAGGCCAACTACCTACACCAGTGCCACAGTGAGGGAGGCCACACTACCCTACGCAGTGCCACAGTGAGGGAGGCCACACTACCTACACCAGTGCCACAGTGAGGGAGGCCACACTATCCTACTCCACTACCACAGTGAGGGAGGCCACACTACCCTACTCCAGTGCCACAGTGAGGGAGGCCACACTACCCTACTCCAGTGCCACAGTGAGGGAGGCCACACTACCTACACTAGTGACACAGTGAGGGAGGCCACACTACCTACACTAGTGACACAGTGAGGGAGGCCACACCACATAACGGCTAGGGAGGGATAGGGACTGGCGGAGGGAGGTGGATAGGGCCTGAACACGAGGTAAAGTGACACGGGGAGCCTTCCTGCGACCATCAGGGCTAGTGAATAACTTATTTGTGTTTAGTGTATACTCTGTACCCGCGATATATAAAGTGTGTATAATTCATATCACGGTAGAGCGAACCGCGAGATGTATTGTGTCACACATATCCAGCTATATACAGTACATTGTACCATATATATATCACAAGTTCCAACCGCGGAATGTATATGTGTCATACATATGACAAAAATATCCATCCTGCCAAGGGGAACAAACTTGCCAGCTTCCCACCAACAAAACGGCCCCTGGCATCTCGACCTACTCAATCCCACTTTCTAGTTCAGACCCCACCCACCAGGCCTCCACCGCACCCTGCTGTTACACCCACTAGACCCAGCCAACCGTGGCCATAATGAATGGGTGTGTCCTCCCCACAATAGCACAGTTCACAGTTTAACCTTTCAATTGTAATGAAAGGGCCGGGGACCGTCAGACGGGCAGGACTTCACAAGCCTAGAACCACCACCAGTTATTCCCGTAGAGGGTTTCGTGGAATTTGTAACAGAACCACTATAATACAAAAATGTACTGGAGTATTTGTTTACACACCGTCAACGAGGTCAAATGCAAAGGTTCCCACCTCACACGAAAGGAAGCAACTGACAGCCGTCACCAAGAGTCAGGGAAAACGTTCCCATTAACTCAATCTATTCTGAAAGCCTCACTGCCACGAGGATTGTCAGCCAGCAAGTGATGAATTGTTGTATCCAAAGCAGCCGCTCATGCAACACGAGCATACGTCGCCAGCATCTCTGACCTAAAGGCTCTGATCAAACTTGGATTTTAAAAACACTTTTAACGTATTCAGAAGAGATGCAGCGCTAAGTGCCGTATATGATCACTTCCGGCGTCTCTGACCGTTCCTTGTATCATGCTACAGTGCTGAGTCAAAATACCTCTTTGACGAACACGAAATCAGATCAAGTGAAGGTGTCCAGCAAGTGATCCTCTAGTTCCTCTTCCTTTCTGCTTAGTCTTAAAATAATTTAACAAAAAATCCAGCGAGTTCTACATCTGGTTCTTGGACGATGGGACTATAGCTGGCGGCCTAGACCCCCTCTTGGATGACATTAGAAAAATAAAGTTGAAAGGAGAAAATATTTGTCTTTCATAAGCCCCTCCACGTGGGAAATAGTATCCTCAAACTCCAAAATCATCGAATAAAATCTACCTTGCTGGAGTTGTTCTAATCAGGCCTGCAAACAGCATTCTCCTTGGAGTTCCTCTCAGGGCTAACGCCATTGACGAGATTCTTCGAAATAATTCTCAGATCTAAAGAGGGCGGAAGATAGTATTCGTGACTCTGATGCTCATAATGTATTTCATCCTTCCAAGGTTAACCTAATTCTGAGGTGCACCCCATCTTACAACAGCCCAAAGCTTGAAGAGTATGACATCCTTCTGAAGACCATGATATAAAAAGTTCGTCAACCTTTCCCTCAATGACTGTCAGCGGAAAGAAGCCACTCTTTCAGTCAGACTCGGTGGCCTTGATGCCCACAGTATCATCCAAAGTTCTTTTCCAGCTTTCTTATCTTCCTCTCTGGATTCGATGACCTGGCAAGGAAATTCTAACAACTAATTGGTAGACTCATTGGGAATTCATGACACCTATTGTACAGAATACAATGGAATAATCTGGCTGACTCAGTAGCCTGATATCAGGCTACTTTGTTTGATATCAAACCTAACGCAAGCTCTCAAATAATCCATCTGGGACAGCCTTATCATAAACAAAGAAGCCACAACTTTGCTGGAGGCAACAATAGTTCATACTGACCGCGCTCACCTTCTTCACTTAAGCGAAATTTAAAAGTTAACTTTCAAAGATTTTAAAAAAAATTTTATGGTGTAAGATAATCGAGAGATACTGCAACAGTAGAAGAGTGGACATTGGCGAGGCATCAAACACCAGCCAACTATCAATAGCCAGCTAACACCAAATTACTCTCTGCCATCCTCGAGAACAAGGCGAAGCAAAAAATTCAGCATACTGACCCAGCAATTGTGGAAATACGGGATGGTTATTAAGCTGCAATTGGTCTATTGGCCTGATAAGTAAGGTGCTCCATCATCGCGTGTACCCGTGACCAAATATCCGGCTGCATAAACGTAACTGTATCCTCTTGAGCTCTGCCTTTAATAATGTTGACAAGGGTCAAGGAAACGCATCTCTTAGCGTCAGGCCATACACACATTCAACAACACACATTAATAGAATTTATTAGAATTCAACAACAATGTGACAAAGATTACGCAGGAAAGAGAATGCTGGGCAGATTGCATTTTCTTGAGCCGTCGGAAAGCCTTTGACACAGTACCCATAAGAGGTTGGTGCATAAGTTGGAAAAACAGGCAGGAGTACTGGTAAGGTTCTCCAGTGGATAAGTGAGTACTAAGCAACAGGAAGCAGAGAGTTACTTTGATGGATGAGACCTCAGAATGACGTGATGTCACCAGCAGGGATCTGTACTCGGACCTATCCTGTTTCTGATATACGTAAAGGATCATCCAAAGGGTATAGACTCATTTATCTCAATGTTTGCTGATGCCAGTATTATGAGAAGGATTAAGATAGAGTAGGACAGCATGAGGCTTCGAGATGACCTGGACAAACTGAAGGAATGGTTCAACAAATGGCCGAGTTTACCAGAGTAATTGTAAAGTAGTGAAAACAGGTGTAGGGAGCCGGAGACAGATACAAGGTACCATTTAGGAGACGAAATTCTTCAAGAATCAGAGAGAGAGAAAGACCTGGGGGTTGATATCACGCCAGACTATCCCTTGAAGCCCATATGAAGAGGATAACATCGGCGGCATATGTCGGGTTGGCTAACATAAGAACGGCCTTTAGAATCTTGTGTAAGGAATCATTCAGAACCTTGTATACCACATATGTCAGACCAAACTGGAGCATGTAGCTCCAACATGGAGTCCATATCTAGTCAAGTATAAGACTAAACTGGAAAAGGTTCAGAGGTTTACCTCCAGATTAGTATCTGAGCCGGGGGGGTATGAGATACGAGGAGAGACTACGGAAACTAAACCTCACGTCGCTGGAAGACAGAAGAGTTAGGGGGAGACATAATCACCACATAGAAGTTTTCAAAGGAATTGATAGGTAGACAAAGACAGTTTATTTAACACAAGGAGCACACGCATTAAGATACACAGGTAGAAATAGAGTGCCCAAATGAGCCATAAAGACATTAGAAAGAACTTTTTCAGTGTCAGAGTAGTTAATAAATGGAATGCATAGGAAGTGATGTGGTGGAGACAAACTCCATACACAGTTTCAAATGTAAATTTAACAGGGCCAATAGGCTCAGGATTGATTGGTTGTTATGGGTGGGACCAAAGAGCCGAAGCTCAACCCGGCGCAAGCACAACTAGGAGAGAATAACTACGTGAGTATTACTTCTCAAGAGTTTCGACAAAGCAATATTTTTCCATTTCGAGTTTCAGTTTCCAGAGCGAAGCAGCCGGGAGATCAGCGTCTCTCATGATCCATGACCTCCGATACTTGTAATGGATTTCCAGTAGAAGCGGAGAAATGTGTTGAGGAAGGAACCAATCTGGCGAGGCAGGGGCAAAGTGATGCTCTTAAGTGGTGTGTGTGATGTTGTCAAGCCAACATTGGTGGTCGTAAGTGGTGTCCGATATAATGCCTAAATGGTGCTCTTAAGTGATCGGTGATATTGACAAGCTCACATTCGAATGATGTTTTGGAGAACGTACATCTAGAGACTCGTTATCGTACTCGATTATTAAGTGACTTACTTGAGTGAGAACTCTCTAACGATTTAATACTAAGTGTAAACAAGTACAATTCCTGACTTCCATACATAGTACATATTTGGACTTATGGGCCTGTTACATTTACCTCCCCATTCTTGGAGGACGGGCTGTAAAAAACATAATTTACTTTCAAGTCCCCGTTTTCTACGACAGATTGTCAGGTCTTTACCTATCAAGTCATTTCTCAATATTCTCAGCAAATTGAGTTTCAATATTATTTCAGCAATTTCCAAGCTAATCTAGACTTTGCAGCTATTTATTGGCCGAACTCTTAACATTATGAAGAGTTTTATTATGTTTCTTGTCTTGAAGGAAGATACAAAAGGGGTTTGTTAATATATTGCTATTTTATATGACGAAATGTTTTGTGGTTGAATATAATGAGTTGGCTGGACATAATGTGTCATCTGGTGGATATAATGCGTCAGTTGGACATAATGTCAACTGAGCATTATATCCACAGATGACACATATGTCCAGCCAACTCATTATATTCAACCACAAAACATTTCGTCATATAAAATAGCAATATATAACAAACCCCTTTTGTATCTTCCCTTCAAGACAAGAAACATAATAAAACTCTCATAATGTAAGAGTTCGGCCAATAAATAGCTGCAAAGTCTAAGATTAGCTTGAAATTGCCTGAAATAATATGAAACTCAATTTGCTGAGAATATTGAGAAAATGACTTGATAGGTAAAGACCTGACAATCTGTCGTAGAAAACGGGGACTTGAAAGGTAAATTATGTTTTTTACA
The DNA here is from genome assembly GCA_020271785.1 of Procambarus virginalis. Lineage (NCBI taxonomy): Eukaryota > Metazoa > Arthropoda > Malacostraca > Decapoda > Cambaridae > Procambarus > Procambarus virginalis. Next base: position 4,430,044 of record WNGS01004511.1, read on the forward strand.
GCCCGTCCTCCAAGAATGGGGAGGTAAATGTAACAGGCCCATAAGTCCAAATATGTACTATGTATGGAAGTCAGGAATTGTACTTGTTTACACTTAGTATTAAATCGTTAGAGAGTTCTCACTCAAGTAAGTCACTTAAGTAATCGAGTACGATAACGAGTCTCTAGATGTAACGTTCTCCAAAACATCATTCGAATGTGAGCTTGTCAATATCACCGATCACTTAAGAGCACCAATTTAGGCATTATATCGGACACCACTTACGACCACCAATGTTGGCTTGACAACATCACACACACCACTTAAGAGCATCACTTTGCCCCTGCCTCGCCAGATTGGTTCCTTCCTCAACACATTTCTCCGCTTCTACTGGAAATCCATTACAAGTATCGGAGGTCATGGATCATGAGAGACGCTGATCTCCCGGCTGCTTCGCTCTGGAAACTGAAACTCGAAATGGAAAAATATTGCTTTGTCGAAACTCTTGAGAAGTAATACTCACGTAGTTATTCTCTCCTAGTTGTGCTTGCGCCGGGGTTGAGCTTCGGCTCTTTGGTCCCACCCATAAACAACCAATCAATCCTGAGCCTATTGGGCCCTGTTAAATTTACATTTGAAACTGTGTATGGAGTTTGTCTCCACCACATCACTTCCTAATGCATTCCATTTATTAACTACTCTGACACTGAAAAAGTTCTTTCTAATGTCTTTATGGCTCATTTGGGCACTCTATTTCTACCTGTGTATCTTAATGCGTGTGCTCCTTGTGTTAAATAAACTGTCTTTGTCTACCCTATCAATTCCTTTGAAAACTTCTATGTGGTGATTATGTCTCCCCCTAACTCTTCTGTCTTCCAGCGACGTGAGGTTTAGTTTCCGTAGTCTCTCCTCGTATCTCATACCCCCCCGCTCAGATACTAATCTGGAGGTAAACCTCTGAACCTTTTCCAGTTTAGTCTTATACTTGACTAGATATGGACTCCATGTTGGAGCTACATGCTCCAGGTTTGGTCTGACATATGTGGTATACAAGGTTCTGAATGATTCCTTACACAAGATTCTAAAGGCCGTTCTTATGTTAGCCAACCCGACATATGCCGCCGATGTTATCCTCTTCATATGGGCTTCAAGGGATAGGTCTGGCGTGATATCAACCCCCAGGTCTTTCTCTCTCTCTGATTCTTGAAGAATTTCGTCTCCTAAATGGTACCTTGTATCTGGTCTCCGGCTCCCTACACCTGTTTTCACTACTTTACAATTACTCTGGTAAAACTCGGCCATTTGTTGAACCATTCCTTCAGTTTGTCCAGGTCATCTCGAAGCCTCATGCTGTCCTACTCTATCTTAATCCTTCTCATAATACTGGCATCAGCAAACATTGAGATAAATGAGTCTATACCCTTTGGATGATCCTTTACGTATATCAGAAACAGGATAGGTCCGAGTACAGATCCCTGCTGGTGACATCACGTCATTCTGAGGTCTCATCCATCAAAGTAACTCTCTGCTTCCTGTTGCTTAAGTACTCACTTATCCACTGGAGAACCTTACCAGTTACTCCTGCCTGTTTTTCCAACTTATGCACCAACCTCTTATGGGGTACTGTGCCAAAGGCTTTCCGACGGCTCAAGAAAATGCAATCTGCTCAGCATTCTCTTTCCTGCGTAATCTTTGTCACATTGTTGTTGAATTCTAATAAATTCTATTAATGTGTGTTGTTGAATGTGTGTATGGCCTGACGCTAAGAGATGCGTTTCCTTGACCCTTGTCAACATTATTAAAGGCAGAGCTCAAGAGGATACAGTTACGTTTATGCAGCCGGATATTTGGTCACGGGTTACACGCGATGATGAAGCACCTTACTTATCAGGCCAATAGACCAATTGCAGCTTAATAACCATCCCGTATTTCCACAATTGCTGTTTCAGTGTGCTGAATGCTTCGCCTTGTTCTCGAGGATGGCAGAGAGTAATTTGGTGTTAGCTGGCTATTGATAGTTGGCTGGGTGTTTGATGCCTCGCCAATGTCCACTCTTCTACTGTTGCAGTATCTCTCGATTATCTTACACCATAAAATTTTTTTTAAAAATCTTTGAAAAGTTAACTTTTAAATTTCGCTTAAGTGAAGAAGGGTGAGCGCGGTCAGTATGAACTATTGTTGCCTCCAGCAAAATTGTGGCTTCTTTGTTTATGATAAGGCTGTCCCAGCTGGATTATTTGAGAGCTTTCGTTAGGTTTGATATCAAACAAAGTAGCCTGATATCAGGCTACTGAGTCAGCCAGATTATTCCATTGTATTCTGTACAATAGGGTGTCATGAATTCCCAATGAGTCTACCAAATTAGTTGTTAGAATTTCCTTGGCCAGGTCATCGAATCCAGAGGAGGAAGATAAGAATGCTGGAAAAGAACTTTGGATGATACTGTGGGCATCAAGGCCACCGAGTCTGACTGAAAGAGTGGCTTCTTTCCGCTGACAGTCATTGAGGGAAAGGTTGACGAACTTTTTATATCATGGTCTTCAGAAGGATGTCATACTCTTCAAGCTTTGGGCTGTTGTAAGATGGGGTGCACCTCAGAATTTAGGTTAACCTTGGAAGGGATGAAATACATTATGAGCATCAGAGTCACGAATACTATCTTCCGTCCTCTTTAGATCTGAGAATAATTTCGAAGAATCTCGTCAATGGCGTTAGCCCTGAGAGGAACTCCAAGGAGAATGCTGTTTGCAGGCCTGATTAGAACAACTCCAGCCAAGGTAGATTTTATTCGATGATTTTGGAGTTTGAGGATACTATTTCCCACGTGGAGGGGCTTATGAAAAGACAAATATTTTCTCCTTTCAACTTTATTTTTCTAATGTCATCCAAGAGGGGGTCTAGGCCGCCAGCTATAGTCCCATCGTCCAAGAACCAGATGTAGAACTCGCTGGACTTTTTGTTAAATTATTTTAAGACTAAGCAGAAAGGAAGAGGAACTAGAGGATCATCTTGCTGGACACCTTCACTTGATCTGATTTCGTGTTCGTCAAAGAGGTATTTTGACTCAGCACTGTAGCATGATACAAGGAACGGTCAGAGACGCCGGAAGTGATCATATACGGCACTTAGCGCTGCATCTCTTCTGAATACGTTAAAAGTGTTTTTAAAATCCAAGTTTGATCAGAGCCTTTTGGTCAGAGATGCTGGCGACGTATGCTCGTGTTGCATGAGCGGCTGCTTTGGATACAGCAATTCAGCCACTTGCTGGCTGACAATCCTCGTGGCAGTGAGGCTTTCAGAATAGATTGAGTTAATGGGAACGTTTTCCCTGACTGTTGGTGACGGCTGTCAGTTGCTTCCTTTCGTGTGAGGTGGGAACCTTTGCATTTGACCTCGTTGACGGTGTGTAAACAAATAACTCCAGTACATTTTTGTATTATAGTGGTTATGTTACAAATTCCACGAAACCCTCTACGGGAATTACTGGTGGTGGTTCTAGGCTTGTGAAGTTCTGCCCGTCTGACGGGTCCCCGGCCCTTTCATTACAATTGAGAAGGTTAAACTGTGAACTGTGCTATTGTGGGGAGGACACACCCATTCATTATGGCCACGGTTGGCTGGGTGTAGTGGGTGTAACAGCAGGGTGCGGTGGAGGCCTGGTGGGTGGGGTCTGAACTAGAAAGTGGGATTGAGTAGGTCGAGATGCCAGGGGCCGTATTGTTGGTGGGAAGCTGGCTAGTTTGTTCCCCTTGGCAGGATGGATATTTTTCGTCATATGTATGACACATTATACATTCCGCGGTTGGAACTTGTGATATATATATATGGTACAATGTACTGTATATAGCTGGATATGTGTGATACACAATACATCTCGCGGTTCGCTCTACCGTGATATGAATTATACACACTTTATATATCGTGGGTACAGAGTATACACTAAACACAAATAAGTTATTCACTAGCCCTGATGGTCGCAGGATGGCTCCCCGTGTCACTTTACCTCGTGTTCAGGCCCTATCCACCTCCCTCCGCCAGTCCCTATCCCTCCCTAGCCGTTATGTGGTGTGGCCTCCCTCACTGTGTCACTAGTGTAGGGTAGTGTGGCCTCCCTCACTGTGGCACTGGAGTAGGGTAGTGTGGCCTCCCACACTGTGGCACTGGAGTAGGGTAGTGTGGCCTCCCTCACTGTGGCACTGGAGTAGGGTAGTGTGGCCTCCCTCACTGTGGTAGTGGAGTAGGATAGTGTGGCCTCCCTCACTGTGGCACTGGTGTAGGGTAGTGTGGCCTCCCTCACTGTGGCACTGGTGTAGGGTAGTGTGGCCTCCCTCACTGTGGCACTGGTGTAGGTAGTGTGGCCTCCCTCACTGTGGCACTGGTGTAAGGTAGTGTGGCCTCCCACACTGTGGTACTGGTGTAGGGTAGTGTGGCCTCCCTCACTGTCGCACTGGTGTAGGGTAGTGTGGCCTCCCACACTGTGGCACTGGTGTAAGGTAGTGTGGCCTCCCACACTGTGGTACTGGTGTAGGGTAGTGTGGCCTCCCACACTGTGGCACTGGTGTAGGGTAGTGTGGCCTCCCACACTGAGGCACTGGTGTAGGGAAGTGTGGCCTCCCACACTGTGGCACTGGTGTAAGGTAGTGTGGCCTCCCTCACTGTGACACTGGTGTAAGGTAGTGTGGCCTCCCTCACTGTGGTACTGGTGTAGGGTAGTGTGGCCTCCCACACTGTGGTACTGGTGTAGGGAAGTGTGGCCTCCCACACTGTGGCACTGGTGTAAGGTAGTGTGGCCTCCCACACTGTGGTACTGGTGTAGGGTAGTGTGGCCTCCCTCACTGTGGCACTGGTGTAGGGTAGTGTGGCCTCCCACACTGTGGCACTGGTGTAGGGTAGTGTGGCCTCCATCACTGTGGCACTGGTGTAGGGTAGTGTGGCCTCCCACACTGTGGCACTGGTGTAGGGTAGTGTGGCCTTCCTCACTGTGGCACTGGTGTAGGGTAGTGTGACCTCCCACACTGTGGCACTGGTGTAGGGTAGTGTGGCCTCCCACACTGTGGCACTGGTGTAGGGTAGTGTGACCTCCCACACTGTGGCACTGGTGTAAGGTAGTGTGGCCTCCCACACTGTGGTACTGGTGTAGGGTAGTGTGGCCTCCATCACTGTGGCACTGGTGTAGGGTAGTGTGGCCTCCCACACTGTGGCACTGGTGTAGGGTAGTGTGGCCTCCCTCACTGTGGTACTGGTGTAGGGTAGTGTGGCCTCCCACACTGTGGTACTGGTGTAGGGTAGTGTGACCTCCCACACTGTGGCACTGGTGTAGGGTAGTGTGGCCTCCCACACTGTGGCACTGGTGTAGGGTAGTGTGACCTCCCACACTGTGGCACTGGTGTAAGGTAGTGTGGCCTCCCACACTGTGGTACTGGTGTAGGGTAGTGTGGCCTCCATCACTGTGGCACTGGTGTAGGGTAGTGTGGCCTCCCTCACTGTGGCACTGGTGTAGGGTAGTGTGGCATCCCACACTGTGGCACTGGTGTAGGGTAGTGTGGCCTCCCACACTGTGGCACTGGTGTAGGGTAGTGTGGCCTCCCTCACTATGACACTGGTGAATCCGCTTGACACAACGGACAAATATTTGCACAATACCTTTGAGTGGAGATACCTGTCCTTTCACAGTACCTTTGATACCTTTCACAAACCTTTCACAGTGATGCTCATATCTTGACAAGAGACAACCACACAGGTGAAGACATTTGGTGGTCAGGACAACGACCTTAGGTGGCTACCTCTCATGACAACCTTCCGTGTCTCCTGTAACTATAGGTATTCAGTAGTCATCAGGATACAGGTACTGTGACATGACAGTGATTATTTATGTATGTACCTATTTAAGACACACACACACACACACACAGATATATATTATATATATATATATATAATATATATATATATATATATATATATATATATATCGTGATGGTCAAGTGGTTTAAGGCGTCCCTGGTCAAGTGGTCAAGGCGTTTAAGGTCGTGATGGTCAAGTGGTTTAAGGCGTCCCTGTACATACCAGTTGCGTTGCTCCTGGGAGTATGGGTTCGAGTCACTTCTGGGGTGTGAGTTTTCAGTTGTATCTAGTCCTGGGGACCATTCAGGCTTGTTTGCATATATATATATATATATATATATATATATATATATATATATATATATATATATATGACGTAAAGCACATAGCAGATCAGGAAAGGTGAGGGAGATGAAGAGATCAGGCGTGGGAAGATGTTGCAGAGGCAAGGCAAAAAAGGAAGTTAAAGAGAACCTAAGCGAAGAGAGGTAGAGAGAGAGGTAGAGAGAGAGAGAGAGAGAGAGAGAGAGAGAGAGAGAGAGAGAGAGAGAGAGAGAGAGAGAGAGAGAGAGAGAGAGAGAGAGAGAGAGAGAGACAGACAGACAGACAGACAGACAGACAGACAGACAGAAAGACAGACAGATAAAGCTAATGAATAAGAATTGATATTGCAGGAGGATGAGAGGCATCACTGGCACATCAACACACAGCAACACCTAAGAATACCTCGGGCTATCAATAACAGTAAACTATATATACGAAGACATCAGGTCACTCCATCTCTTTGTTGTTTTATGGATCTCCAACTGCGTGTGTATTTCTCTCTGTCTACACACGCGGCTCTGTGTGTGGTGTATGTGTTATGTGTGTGTGTGTGTGTGTGTGTGTGTGTGTGTGTGTGTGTGTGTGTGTGTGTGTGTGTGTGTGTGTGTGTGTGTGTGTGTGTGTGTGTGTGTGTGTGTGTGTGTGTGTGTGTGTGTGTGTGTGTGTGAACTGAGGACCTGCACTCATATCTAACTCTAGTGCTCTCCTGCTAGTTGGTGTTACCCTCGAGTGCTTGACGTTCCATCCGGACGAGACACAGCGAAAAGTTCACCCTTTTGGAAGACGGTCTCAGAGGTCCCATTCCCTGGAACTCCTGCCTGCATTGTTAATTTTCACCGGGTTCACCGGGAGGGCAAACAGGAGAGCTGTTAAGGTATTCACACTGGCGTTGAGCTGCTCGTTTAGTCTGCTAAGATGACCGCCGCCAGCGCCAGAGAGGCACAGTGATAGTCTCTAAAACTCCAAACGCTGCAATTTGAAGCATGCACTTCAATTCAATTTTCACTTCGGAACGTTTGTATAGCAATGGTCTCGCTTCTTGCTAAGGTCAGTGTTCGATCCCCCAGTGCTCCAAGTGGTATTTGCCCACAGCTGTTCAATAGCTCATTGAGGCTTACTGTTTGCTCATTACGACCTTACTGGGCAGTGAAGTTAAGCTCATAACCTTGAGAGCTCTTAGGTGATGTTTGGTGTTGGATTCTCGTGTCAATTCAGGTCTTTCCCAATTTAAAGTATACGAACCTGACACAATCTAGAGAGCCTTTTCAAACAAGGATGCTTTAATAAAGTATTCCTATGCTTACGAGCAGTAATAAAGTATGCATTCTTAGAGGCGTAGGAATAAAAATATTTATAATCACAAGCAGCAATAAAGAATTTATAATCACAAGATTTGATCAAGTATTAAACTCAAAGCAATGATAATGAATACATAATTGCAATCAGTAATAAAGTATGCATGATCACAAGCAATAATAAAGTATCCATTATACAAGCTGTAACAAAGTATACATAATCAGAATCAGTAATATAACAATAGATAACCATAAGTAGTAACAAAGTATGCATAACAATAAGAGTTAATGAAAGGATTTTGTTCACAGATACAACGTGCTTCATCTGGGACTCAGCTTGTAAGAGTCTTGTATGAGCCGTGTACTGTATACTCACAAAGTATCTTAGGTACACTAATAATAACAATAATAATAACAATACACCAGGAAAACACGATAGCATGATATCGTTTTGTGAAAACACTTGGAGTACTCTCAGGCTTCGAACCAGGGAATGAGGGAGACCCTTGAACGTTAGTTCGCCTCCCGAGAGTACTACAGTGACATCCGTAATGTCATTATATTCCCCCCCCCCATCCCCCCCCCCCCACCCCCAGGCTGCCTCCACTCTTCACCCGTTACCAACAAGACACGTTCCGTAGTTTGGAATTTTTGATGGACTCTGTAATATAAACAATGTTTGTTGTCATGTATAATATAATAATAACACGTCATAATTTTGTGGATAGTCAGGGGCTAGATTAAGTTTGGAGGAGGTTAGAGATAGCCTGAGCTACTCTATCTATTTGAGATGTAACTTATTGTTTCAATAAACTTACTTGAATTTCCACTTGATTAAGTTTGATTAAGCGTTTCGGTTACATTGGTAAATAGTTGTATGTAGTAAATGGCTTACTTAGAGTAAGGGGGCCTGACAGCTCAGTAGACAGCGTTCGGGATTCGTAGTCCTAAAGTTCCTGGTTCGATCCTCAGTGGAGGCGGAAAGAAATGGCCAGAGCTTCTTTCACCCTGATGCTTCTGTTCACCTAGCAGTAAGTAAGTGCCTGGTAGTTAGACAGCTGCTACGGGCTGCTTCCTGAAGGGGGGGGGTGAAACAAAAGGAGGCCTGGTCGAGGACCGGGCCGCAGGGACGCTAAGCCCCGAAATCATCTCAAGATAACCTCAAGATAACCTCCCGTCCTCAGCCTATGCTCATTTATGTGTGAACATAAATAGGAGTTGCTTTACAATGGACCAACAGGCCTACAGCTTCCTTAACTCTTATGTTCATTATGTTAACATCACCTATCATGACCACGACGATTACAATGAATAAAATAAACCCATAACCAGGACCTAAATAATGTCTATTAAGAGCAGTTGCAATGTATCCATAATCCAGAGTATTAATTACCTGACTTAGCTTGATGATATTAATGTCCCCCAATATAATTCCTACTTACACCGAGCGTGGACCTCAGAGACCGATTTGTTATCTAACTTGAATCCATGTTTTTTGATCAACTGTAACTAGTTCTGTGGGTCATAGATATTGGCGGTGTAGGCGATGCCTTCAGCGCCCTTATTTAGTGTCCTTTCACTAGGGGATAAAGCTGTGATATTAGTGTAAAGTGGCAGACATATTATGAGAAGTATTCGAGCTGAACGACAACATTTGAGAATCTTACGACAACAGTGAGGATTCAAACGACGGTAATCAGGAACCGATGCCAATCAGAAATTTAAGAAATAGCTGAATGATACAGAAGTCTCGCAAAGTCAGTTTAATGAGCTAAGTATTAGCCAGGACCAGGTGATAACGCTGGGAAACTATTCCCCAGCGGACACTAGAGCGCAGGTGAGGTGAAGAAGGTCTCTCACAACAGGTGAGAGAGAAGTTGTCGAACAAGAGCACCTCACAGAGGCCCAGGGAGGAGGCCGTCCCCTCACAGAGGCCCAGGGAGGAGGCCGTCCCCTCACAGAGGCCCAGGGAGGAGGCCGTCCCCTCACAGAGGCCCAGGGAGAAGGCCGTCCCCTCACAGAGGCCCAGGGAGGAGGCCGTCCCCTCACAGAGGGCCAGGGAGGAGGCCGTCCCCTCACAGAGGGCCCAGGGAGGAGGCCGTCCCCTCACAGAGGCCAGGGAGGAGGCCGTCCCCTCACAGAGGGCCAGGGAGGAGGCCGTCCCCTCACAGAGGGCCAGGGAGGAGGCCGTCCCCTCACAGAGGCCCAGGGAGGAGGCCGTCCCCTCACAGAGGGCCAGGGAGGAGGCCGTCCCCTCACAGAGGGCCAGGGAGGAGGCCGTCCCCTCACAGAGGCCCAGGGAGGAGGCCGTCCCCTCACAGAGGGCCCAGGGAGGAGGCCGTCCCCTCACAGAGGCCCAGGGAGGAGGCCGTCCCCTCACAGAGGGCCAGGGAGGAGGCCGTCCCCTCACAGAGGCCCAGGGAGGAGGCCGCCCACTAGACATCACAACAATGCAGGATATTACAACTTACTGAACTAGTTTATTGTATTCTGTGCTTGATGCAGGCGTACTATTAATGGAACAAATAACATATTGGTTAGGAATAAGTAAAATATCGCGTAAGAATAAGTAAATATCATAGGGTGAGTCTTGCCGAGTGAATGAATGAGTGAGTGAGTGAGTGAGTGCGTGAGTGAGTGAGTGAGTGAGTGAGTGAGTGAGTGAGTGAGTGAGTGAGTGAGTGAGTGGGAGTGAATGAGTGAGTGAGTGAGTGAATGAGTGAGTGAGTGAGTGAGTGAGTGAGTGAGTGAGTGAGTGAGTGAGTGAGTGAGTGAGTGAGTGAGTGAGTGAGTGAGTGAGTGAGTGAGTGAGTGAGTGAGTGTGAGTGAGTGAGTGTGAGTGAGTGAATGAGTGAGTGTGAGTGAGTGAGTGAGTGTAGTAGTGTAAAAGGAGACAGATGGAGAATTGATTTTCAGAAACGGTTTGGCACTTCCACAGTTCCACGCCGACTGACTCCCAGGGGCCGATGTGAGCAACACCAATTTTTGGGGGTGGCGGGATGGTTTGGTTAGGGCACAGTCAGCGCGCACCTGGCTGGCTGGCCGGGGTGGGTTAGTGGTCTGTTCCCCCTAGGGGTCCCCACAGCCCACCCAGGGCGCACCTGGACAAAACTTGTGCCCTATCCTAACCTGTTTTAGTATGCAATTTGTCTCGTACATTTATTGCGAGAATTGGGCATCAAGAAGGGGGCCCCTACTTATGAGAGGTACAGAAAAAGAATGTTCAATAGATTCAAACCAAAAAATACACTGGTGAAAGGCATATAAAACGTTTTTGGAGTATTTACAGGTGATGGACCAATCAGGTCCTTATTTGTCGCAGGGTGTCACGTGACCTGGCGTCAGCAATAGGGACCCCAGCGTACTAAGGGGGGGGGGGGGTCAAGATTCCTTACAAAGACTAAGTTGGATATTTAGGTGTAGTAGGCCTTATCTTGAATTTGCCTGATACTGTGAGGTACATTGACATGAAGGGCGAACAGGATTTGCATGTGAGAGGGTCATATTAGAGTTTTAAAGAAGTTAAATAGGTTTAAAAGAGTCCTGTGTGGTGTTTGATGGCGGGTAAATGTTCAGTCAATAAATTCTCGTGTTTTTAATAGAATGAGGGTCCTAGTTTCCTAGTTGCGTTCTAGTCTAAAATAAGTTCCTTAGTATATTTGCTATGGAAAATGAGCTTTCAGTACTCTATATAATTTGAAATGAGGTCAAGAAAGACATGTTATATGTGAGAAGAGTCAGGTTGGAAACTGTTTATTCTATGCAGTCCCCCCCTCCCCACTCGGCTTTGCTCCGTTTTCTGTAGCCAAAGTAAAGATTCCATTTTCTGTGGCATTCAGTTGATTACTAGTGGAAAAAGGGCATGCTCGTATTTGTATTTTCTAACCTGTTATAGATTTTATAGATGTAATTGTAGGGTCTCAAAATTAAATGTTAATATGAAAATAGCATCAAATGTATGTCTATC
>WNGS01004511.1:4471094-4476094 GCA_020271785.1 Procambarus virginalis
CAAATATCTCATTCGTATCATTTGACTTATGTGTTCAAGTGTGAGTGTGGAGACTGCAATGAGTGCGAGGGTGAGCACCCAAGATACGTCCTGAACATTTCCACCTTATTCAAGTAGGCTTACCAAGGTCAGCATTTTGAAGGGGGTCCCCATGGTTCCTAACCATACATGCTTATAGAGTGTTGAATAACTTAACTTTTGACCAAGTTTCGAGATGACCAAATTCACTCATGATGGCACCTGTTCTGACCTTCAAGTCTCTGATAGCCTGAAAAATTGACAAGTGAATATAATAGGATTTTTTATGAAAATAATCATTCATCCAGCACATTCAGTCGCTTCTTTTCTAAGGCACTAAGCTATTTTGCGACACTCCTGCTTCTTCAGTAACATAAACCTAATTGTTAGGAAATACAGCTTAAGAATTAGTGATGTATATAATGGATGAGGAGGCATACGGGATAGAATATAACAAACTATTATGGTGAAAGAAAGCAGGTAGACTGGATAGTGGGTATTATGAAGGAACTGCAGTCACAGAGAGACAGGATTACTGACAAGTGTGTTTGAGTCCTACTAAAGCTAGATCTATGTCTCATGAGCTGTGTGTTAGGAATGAGCTATGTCGCATGATGACTATGATCGGGATAGTCCCGGGATCTGTTGATGCAGAATGCTGTGAGTGCGTAAATTTCTATAACTTCATAATGTGATTAGTTTATATTAGTTCTGCCTCTAATTGCCTTCTCGTTATCGAAATTTTGTGTTATAAATTGTGCCAATATCTGTCTGCTCATTTGCTGCTCAATATATATATATATATATATAATATATATATATATATATATATATATATATATATATATATATATATATATATATATATATATATATATATATATCTGCGTCCTCGGTTCCTGTCCGGAAGCGGAGGAGCTTCAAGAGATACATAACCTTTAGGCATTTGTCTTGTATGTTTTTGTAACCTTTAAATACACAATAAAGCATAAAAAAAGGAAGGGGGTGGAGGAGAAAAGCACACAGAACTGTATTGGAGGGGACCTACATTCCCTCCAATGCGTTATGTGTGATTTCCTCCGAGGCTATGGGTCCCCCTTCTTCCAGCCAGAGGTATATATATATATAATATATATATATATATATATATATATATATATATATATATATATATATATATATATATATATATATCCTACTTTTGTAATCGTATGTTAAATGTCACTCACTTTATACTATAAATGTAAATTTGATTAAATTGCTATACACCTGTTTAGTCCAACAATTCCTATAATGATTTGTTAAAGTTGTTATGAATAATTTTTCTGATACTGATAATGACAATGTCTGCACGTTATGATGTTATAATGACTCTTGAGTAATAATTGTACTCACCTAGTTCTACTCACCTAGTGTTTGCGGGGGATGAGCTTCGGCTCTTTGGTTCCGCCTCCCAACAGTCAATCAACTGGCGTACAGATTCCTGAGCCTACTGGGCTCTATCATATCTACATTTGAAACTGTGTATGGAGTCAGCCTCCACCACATCACTGCCTAATGCATTCCATCTGTTAACTACTCTGAAAGAAATTCTTTCTAATGTCTCTATGGCTCATTAGGATATTACGTTTCCACCTGTGTTCCCTTGTTCGTGTTCCACCCGTGCTAAAGAGTTTGTCTTTGTCCACCCTGTCAATTCCCCTTGAAAATTCTGTAGGTAGTTATCATGTCTCCCCTTACTCTTCTGTTTTCAAGGGACGTGAGGTTCAGCTTTTATAGCTTTTCCTCGTAGTTCATACGTCTCAGTTTCGGGACGAGTCTGGTGGCCTACCGCTGAATCTTCTCTTAGTTTGTCTTGTGTTTAACTAGGTAAGGATTCCTGGCTGGAGCTGCATATTCCAGGATTGGTCTGACATAGGTGGTATACAAGGTCTTGAACGATTCCTTACACAAGTTTTTATGGGCAGTTTTTATGTTGGCCTACCTAGCATATGCCGCTGATGATATCCTTTTTATGTGGGCTTCTGGGGACAGGTTCGGTGTGATATCAACCCCCAGAACTTTCTCTCTATTTGACTCTAGCAGGATTTCACCTCCCAAATGGTACCGTGTGTTCAGTCTTCTGTTCCCTTCGCCTAATTTCATTACCTTACACTTTCCTGAGTTGAACTTTAGTAGCCATTTTCTAGACCATTCTTCTACTTTGTCCAAGTCGTCCTGTAGTCTCTGTCTATCTTCATCTGTCTTCATTCTTCTCAAAAGTTTTGCATTATCAGCAACCATTGAGAGGAATGAGTCTATACCCTCTGGAAGATTGTCATAGACTCATTCCTCTCACTGATTGCTGATCTTGAATTTGTACTGTCATCTTTATGTAAACTTTCCTAATTATAGATATACAACTATTTACGAGTAAAGCTTTTCATATGGTGAATGGACTATACCCTGACACCACTAACCTCTCCCCCACACTACTATACGTCGTCACTCAATATCACTTTTATCGCCCCTTTAAAAAAACTCAAATTTCCTCCCCACTACCAATCTCAACATCTATGGTCAGGACCTTTTCCCTTCCCTAATTGTCCTGAACCCCACCACCATGACAACCCTGAACTCTTCCTCAAAACCTGCAGAATTTACCCTCACCACCAGCCCTCACTCCACTAGCTCTCGCACATATATTCCAACCTGTCTGTCCTACAACACTCAATAAGCAAAAGTGTGTGGTTTTTAAAGTTGTGAACACAAAGATCAACACTATTTAAAAAAATATATATGTGAGTAAGCAGAGTGAAAAGACAAATGAGAGGAACCATGTATAATCATCATCACAGAAACCAAACTATTAGACGTGATGAGAGATTAAATTTTTCAATGTGACTTTCACACTATGGATAGGTCAAAGAGATTCAAGAAAATGATACTAACAAAATACAATGACTTTAGTGATTATGCTGTAGGTAGACAGACTATGCACTAATTACACCAGCTGTTGTCCGGGTGCATATATTATGCAGCTCATACACAGACTAACCAAACAGCAGATACACAGACTATGCAGTGGTTACACAGACTATACAGCAGGTACAAAGATAACATAGTGGGTACAGAGCCCATGTAGATCATTGTAACCCATTTCTCAGCAACAAAGAGACCAGCAGAGGTGCCATAATCCTAATATAAGTGCAGAAAAAACCGAAAGACTGGACCATGGTCCGTGATCTTGAAACACCTCAATGAAGTAGTGTGGGTAAGTATTGTGTGATTTTGCATGTTTAATATTAATAATTAATGTTAGAGAATAAATCCCCAACACTCTTTTAAAGTTTCAATAAGCTGAATATGAAACTACCTATCAAGATAATCATGGAAATACATTATGCACCATAAGATCACGAAAATGTGATGTAACTATGAAGAAATATTGAGGCATAACTATGAAGACATATGTGGCAAGATTGAAATCGCATCTCTGGATTCCGCAAGCACACGTTATAGAAGTACTTATGGTCTGGTAGTCCAGGGAGGAGAGTTCGAGCCCATTGCACTGCCTCAAAATTTTATCTTGAATGTGTTATCCTAACATTCAGAACATAAAAGGAAGACTGGATATCAGCTTAATAAAGCAAAGAAAATTTCATATACGTTGAAAATAATTCATAAAATCACTCAACACTAATCAAATATTTTACCTGTATAATTAGGAAAATGTTGAAGACTAACAAAGCTGCCACAAAAGCCCTCATGGTGGCGGTGTTGGGTTGAAGGTGGTGGTCTTACTCCTGACGGGGCTCCAACCAGAGACCACTTCGTCAAGCACACCAAACAACCCCAACCACACCAGGAACTGTACAGCCTCCCGCGGCCTGTCTCTCGGTCGCTTGAAACACCAGCAGGAACCACCAGAGCCTCCGCCTCTCACACTACTCTTGTGTAATATGAAGCTTATCTATATGTTGTGAGGGTGTAGAGGAAGCTTTATAACAGGTGCGGAGTTCAGCGGCCCCAATATACACAGGTGGTAGAGGTAGCGTGGTGCTCAATCGCTCCCCACGTAGCCGAGTTTGCGATCTCGCATGTGCTCAGCGAAGTTTATCGCTTATGCTGACGTGTATTACTGCAATATTTTCCTCAAAAGTTGTATGATTTTGCATTTGGTAAATGTAAATGTGAGCATATGGGACATAATGACAGTACTCGGTAACCTTTTCACTCAAGTTGCTCATGATTTATAGACTTCGGTTGTTACTCGCAAAACCTGCTCCACTTATCAGAAAGGCCGCTTTGTTTACCTCAGAGGCAGCTCTCTCTCTCTTACCGCAAAGGCAATTATGCTTTCCACAAAGACAACTCCGTTTACCGCAAAGACAACTCCGTTTACCGCAAAGGCAACTTCGCTTACCGCAAAGGCAACTTCGCTCACCGCAAAGGCAACTTCGCTTACCGCAAAGACAACTTACCGCAAGGTGACTCCATTCGTAGTAAAGGCAACTCCATTAACTGAACAAATTGGAAGATTAACCAAACTTCACCTCCGTATGACCTTAGACACTTATAGGGCCGAGAGTTAAGAAAAATCTCCATTTTGTTTACCTTTAATCATTTACAAATCAAAGGTAATTCTTCGAATTCTTGTCTGTTAAAATAAATACATAAGAGATGAATTCCTGCTGACATGTAAGTTTCCCGCTCGACTTTTCAGAATTTACATATCAATATTCTTTCATAATTTTTGCTTATATGCCTCATCTAAATGGTGGTTTTTAATATAATATGAAATTCACATTATTTAGAACGAAATGAAATGTCAAATCAGCTCACATATGATGTAGAAAAGTAATAATAAGTATTCTTTAAGTCAAAATTTTAAAATAATGTAAACAAGAAATATATGAAGAGAAAACAGCCAAAATGACCAAAAATGGACTCAAATTTTGTGATATATATGAAAACAATTAAGACAGAGCAAGTGCCAAAGC
>WNGS01004511.1:4481094-4486058 GCA_020271785.1 Procambarus virginalis
TTTTTGTTGTCAGGGGGAAGACAGATCTCAGAAATAATAACGAACATTCAAAATAATTTCAGGGTCATCTCCCATCACACCAGCGCAAGGTCCTTCTGGTAATTCTTCCGCAACCGAACCCGCAGCCGCGCCACTGAACTCGCAGCCGCAGCCTATGAACCGCAGCGCGCAGCCACTGAACCCGCAGCCGCAGCTTCTGATCTCGGAAGTCGAAGCCACTGAACCCGCAGCCCAGCCATGAACACGCGACGCAGCCACTGAACCCGCAGACGCGAGCCACTGAACCCGCAGCCGAAGCTTCGGATCCCGGAGCCGCAGCCTCGGACTCCGCCACCTCTGAACCAAAGCTCGATCGGGGCAGCACAGACCGAGCCACCCTGAACCAAGCAGAGCCTGAACCGGAGCCGCAAGCCTGACTGAACGCCCGCCGAAGCCGCAGCCTCTGAACCAGAGCCGCAAGCCTCTGAACCCGGTAGCCGCAGACCCTGAACCGGAAGCCGCAACCCTGAAACTCCGGAGCCGCAACCTCTGAACCCGAGAGCCGGCACACTCCTGAACCCGGAGCCGCAAGCCTCTGAACCCGGAAGCCGCAGCCTCTGAACCCGGAGCCTCACCTCTGAACCCGGAGCCTCAGCTCTCTGAACCCGGAGCCGTCAGCTCTCTGAACCCGGAGCCCAGCCCTAACCAGGTCCCTGCGGCCACGAGGGCCGCCATGAACCCGGAGCCCGCTACCAAGCCCTCTGAACCCGGAGCCTCAGCCTCTGAACCCGGAGCCTCAGCCTCTGAACCCGGAGCCGCAGCTCCTGAACCCCGGTAGCCGCAGCCCCTGAACCCGTAGCCGCAGCCTCTGAACCCGGAGCCACAGCCTCTGAACCCGGAGCCGTCAGCCCCTCAGAATGAGACCCAGGCCGGAGCCCAGAGCCACTGAACCCGGAGCCCTCAAAGGGGCCCTGAACCCGGAAGCCTCAGCCTCTGAACCCGGAGCCATCAGTCACTCTGAACCCGGAGCCTCAGCCTCTGAACCCGGAGCCACAGCCTCTGAACCCGGGCTACCTGAACCCGGATGCCCCAGCCCCTGAACCAGAGAAGCCGCAGTCCTCTGACACCCGGAGCCCCCAGCCCCCCCCCTTGTAACCTGGAGCCGCAGCCTCTGAAGCCCGCGAGCCCGCAGCCTCCTGAACCCGAGCCGCAGCCTCTGAACCCGGAGCCCTCAGCCCTCTGAACCGGAGCCCTCAGCCTCTGAACCACGGAGCCCAGCCTCTGACCGGAGCCTCAGCCTCTGAACCTGGAGCCGCAGCTTCTGAACCTGGAGCCGCAGCCTCTGAACCCGCAGCCGCAGCCTCTGAACCCGGCAGCCGCACCTCTGAACCCGCAGCCGCAGCCTCTGAACCCGGACCGCAACCTTGTGAACCTCCGGTAAGCCGCACGTCTCTGAACCCAAAGCCGCAGCCTCTGAACCCAGGAACCGGAGCCCTCTGAACCCGGATGCCCGCAGCCTCTGAACCAGGAGCCGGAGGGGGCCTCTAACCAGGAGCCGCAGCCTCTGACGACAGGGCCGGAGCCCATGAAGAGCGCCTCTGAACCGGAGCCGCAGCCTCTGAACCCGGAGCCGGCAGCCTCTGAACCACGGGAGGCCGCAGGGCCTCTGCCACTGAGCCTCCACCAGGAAGCCGCAGCCGTCTGAAGCCCGGATAGCCGCCAGCCCTCTGAATCCCAGGAGCCGCAGCCTCTGAACCGGAGCCGCAGCCTCTGAACCCTGGAAGCCGCAGCTCCTGAACCCGGAAGCCGCAGCCTTTGACTCAATGTCACCACCACAGGGCCCAACAAACCAATTGGACCCCAACATAGCAATCTGTGAAACTTAAACAAAACTGAGTTACCATTCTAAAGCCCAACATCATCTACAATAAAACCTGTAATAAAACCAATAAACCTACAGTAAAAGCAAAATATAATCGCAGAAAGCCCAATATACCAGGCAAGAAGGCCAACACCGCACACCATAAAGTCACACACCCTACCAGGGTATAACCACCAAGGTAAAGTCCTTACGCATTCCCCCCAGAAGGAAAAAACAAAACTTGCATCAAGAGCTCATCCCACAAAAGGTTAGAGCGCAATAGTACAGATTCGGCCGGGCGCACACCTCCAGGCTCCTCGACTTCGGGGAAGACCTCCACTACGCCTCCACCCACTACAACACAGAAGGCGTCCGCAAATTCCGCCAGCCACGAAGAGGCCTCCAAACGCCTCCACCCAGCACGTGGCACAAAAGTCCCGCTGTGACCACCACCACGAAGAGCCCTCCAACGCTCCACCCCACAATCGACACAGAAGCCGTCGCAAATCCGCCACGGCCGATGAGCCCCTCCAACGCCTCCACCCACCACGCCACAAAAGGCCCCGCCTAGAACCCCACCTACCACGAGAGCCCTCCACGCCTCCACCCACCACGCTACAGAGGGCCGCTAAACCACCACCTCGATAAACCCTCCAACGTCTCCACCCCCTACGACACAAAAGCTTCGCTTATCCGCCGTAGACTGAAGTGCTAGCAGGAGAATAACATTCATTGATTGTCTTAAGTTTTAACTCGGCTAATTCGAAGTTCTGAAGGACTTGCTCAAGAGTCATCAAACGACAAGTATAAGGAAAATACAAGGTCCGACAGACTACCACAGACGAAACGAAGTCAATCACAATGCTCTTCCGTAGGATTTCCAGGATGCCATCAGCGGATAAGAGACGTGACCCGATTGTCAGCCTGCTAGGACTGACGTCACCATGAGTGGATAATACTCCAGATACGTGGAATTGGCGGGTAGCAGCTGGAAGGGAACCAAGAAGACCTACGTGATGCTAGGCACGGACGTGCTTGCGGCATAGACACGGCAAACGAAACACTGAAAATTATACTGGATGCAGCTGATTCTTTGCAGAAGAAAAAGTTTAGCCGTTTACTGTCGCAAGTTAACCATTTTGCGTTACATCGTGCCTAAACAGACCATTTTCTAGCCTACTGCCCAACCACTTGGGGCTGGGGCGGTAGAGCGACGGGTCCTCGCTTTCATGCTCTATGTCAGCGTTCCAATCCCCGACCGTCCACAAGAAGTTGGGGCACCATTCCTTTCCACCTGTCCCCATCCCAAGTCCTATCCACCTAGGACCTCTTCTCAGTGCTATATATTCGTAATGCTTTGGCTCTCTCTTCCCTGATAGATCCTTCCCTTCTCTAGTCGTCTGATCTTACAACGGAACGCACATCTGAACTGTTCAGATGACTATTGAACACGCTCTAATACGAAACTAACTGCACAACGGGACAAATGTTCCGATGGATAAACTCAACTCCATTTAGCAGAATGAATTTTTCATCAGTGCAAGCCTGAAGTGCAGAGGGAAACCAGTCCTAAGATGAGAGAGATTGTGGACAGAGCATTGAGGTCTCTCATTGACAAGCATAGGTGCCAATTTTCTTCGCTGACTGGGTTAACAGAACGCCTCGCCACCTTGAGCTCTGCAACAGATGAACATACAACCTTGAATTCATTAATTGGCGGTTCCGGAGCGACAGATTCTCTACCAGGAGGTACCAGGATCTCAGGTTCAACAACAGTGAGCCTACCACAACACCAGGTTCAACAACAGGAAGCTACCACAACCTCAGGTTCACAACAGGAGCTACCACACCATCAGGTTTAACAACAGGAGCGTACAACAACCCCAGGTTCAATAACAAGAACTACCACAAACTCGGGCTCAACAACAGGAACTACCACAACACCTCAGATTCAAACAACCAGGAGCTACAAGAGTCTCCGGGTTTAATCAACAGGAGCTACAACCAATCTCGAGTTTAACAACAGGAAGCTATCAAACAATCTCGGGTTTAAACAACAGGAGCTACAACAATCAGTCCGGGTTCAACCAACAGGGCACTCACAACGTCGGGTTTAACAACAGGAGCACAACAACTCGGGTTTAACAACAGGAGCTACATCAATCTCGGGTTTAACAACAGGAGCTACCTCAACCGTCCGGGTTCCAACACAACAAACTACCACAACCTCAGATGCAACAACAGGAGGCTACAACAAATCTCGGGTTGATACAAAAGGACGCTACCCACAACGTCCGGGTTTAACAACAGGGAGCTACCAAACACCTCGGGTTTAACACAGGAGCTACCACCACCTCGGGTTAACAACACGGAGCTACCTCAACCTCGGGTTCAACAGCAGAAACTACCCACAACCTCAGATTCAACACACAGGAGCTCACACAAGTCTCGTGGCTTTAAACAACAGGAGCTACCACACCCTGGGTTAACAACCTAGCCGCAAACATCTGGAGCGTAAACAAACAGGAGTTGCCCCCAACAGCCAAGAACTCTATAAAACCCACTTTCTCAACAACCCCGAACTGTAGAGCAACGAGCCCGCGATAAGGGATTCAACTACGTGATCCAATGTTAATAATCTGGATTTATACGGTTTTCATACAATTAAAACAGGTTTGAACCCTTTCTTAAACAACAACGTCCATTCTGCAGTAGTAGATATAACTACAACTCTATAGCTTATGGGTATATGCTAATGTTTTCTAATCTATTTGTTATTTATTACAATTTTGACAACGTTTATTGATTGTTTATGTTTGATTATAGATCAGCACGAAATAGACTGCATTTCATAGAATTATGGAGTGCTAATAATTTATGTGAAGTGTGTTTAGGTCTTTGTGTGTGATGATATTTTGGGCGCTTGTTTGATCGGTTGATTACCGGGAGTCTACACACAGAAACCACACTAACGTGATACATCCCTATGACAAATCCCAGGGCCGTGACGCAGGTGCAGAATCCTTCGATTCACGGGCCCTTGTGGATTGTTGATTACCGGGAGTGTTTGTGACACGATTCTGACACGTCTGTGAGGGCCCTGGTTTGTTCCCATCTTTTCTTG
>WNGS01004511.1:4495068-4502881 GCA_020271785.1 Procambarus virginalis
TCAGTCTACCTCCTGCGTCCAACTGTTTCCGTCGAAAAAAATGAGGGGATTGAAAACACTGGAAAGTTTGCCCCCGACTGAGAGTGCCTGATGTCGTTTAGAGTGAGGCTGGTAATGGAAAGCCACCTACATAGGAGGCTGTTTGAGACAATTTATGAGTCCTAATAAATGGCGAAAACTACAAATACAAATACAAATATTTATTCAGGTAAAGTACATACACACAAGGGGAAATACAAAAGTTGATGGATTTATAGATGGAGCTAGTACATACAATGCCTAAAGCCACTATTACGCAAAGCGTTTCGGGCAGTACTACACTGAGATGTGATCTAACTGGTGGCAATATGCGGACCGAGTTGCGGGTCAAGTGATGGCGTTTAAGGTGTCAATAATACACCTAACGAGCTCAAGTAGAGCTGTATTTTGTATGATAAATTATTAACTGAGACGTAACAGCTGCATAGTGAGGTACAAACTGTAATTGTCTTGAGGGATAATAGGATCCGGGAGAGTTCGATACGAGCAAGGAAATCCTTCTCATAACATTGCGGGTGAAAGTGTATCTATGGATTCCTTTAACCTTGGCTCTAGGAGACTCGAACTGCGAACACCCCGTGTTAGAGGCCGAAGCTCTATGGACCAAGCTATTGACTAGTCCATGTATCAATGTATCTTTTTTATATATCTATCGAGTTTTAAAGATTTCATGGGCGGTGTCAGCCTCCCTCGTCAATAGAAGCTGGGCATACCGTGCGTGTAGAGTTATGAGGACGACATGTGGCGTGTAGAGTTATGAGGACGACATGTGGCGTGTAGAGTTATGAGGACGACATGTGGCGTGTAGAGTTATGAGGACGACATGTGGCGTGTAGAGTTATGAGGACGACATGTGGCGTGTAGAGTTATGAGGACGACATGTGGCGTGTAGAGTTATGAGGACGACATGTGGCGTGTAGAGTTATGAGGACGACATGTGGCATGTAGAGTTATGAGGACGACATGTGGCGTGTAGAGTTATGTGGACGACATGTGGCGTGTAGAGTCATGAGGACGACATGTGGCGTGTAGAGTTATGAGGACGACATGTGGCGTGTAGAGTTATGAGGACGACATGTGGCGTGTAGAGTTATGAGGACGACATGTGGCGTGTAGAGTTATGAGGACGACATGTGGCGTGTAGAGTCATGAGGACGACATGTGGCGTGTAGAGTCATGAGGACGACATGTGGCGTGTAGAGTTATGAGGACGACATGTGGTATGTAGAGTCATGAGGACGACATGTGGCGTGTAGAGTTATGAGGACGACATGTGGCATGTAGAGTCATGAGGACGACATGTGGCGTGTAGAGTCATGAGGACGACATGTGGCATGTAGAGTTATGAGGACGACATGTGGCGTGTAGAGTCATGAGGACGACATGTGGCGTGTAGAGTTATGAGGACGACATGTGGTATGTAGAGTCATGAGGACGACATGTGGCGTGTAGAGTTATGAGGACGACATGTGGCGTGTAGAGTCATGAGGACGACATGTGGCGTGTAGAGTTATGAGGACGACATGTGGTATGTAGAGTCATGAGGACGACATGTGGCGTGTAGAGTTATGAGGACGACATGTGGTATGTAGAGTCATGAGGACGACATGTGGCGTGTAGAGTCATGAGGACGACATGTGGCGTGTAGAGTTATGAGGACGACATGTGGTATGTAGAGTCATGAGGACGACATGTGGCGTGTAGAGTCATGAGGACGACATGTGGCGTGTAGAGTTATGAGGACGACATGTGGCGTGTAGAGTCATGAGGACGACATGTGGCGTGTAGAGTCATGAGGACGACATGTGGCGTGTAGAGTCATGAGGACGACATGTGGCGTGTAGAGTCATGAGGACGACATGTGGCGTGTAGAGTCATGAGGACGACATGTGGTATGTAGAGTCATGAGGACGACATGTGGTATGTAGAGTTATGAGGACGACATGTGGCATGTAGAGTTATGAGGACGACATGTGGCGTGTAGAGTCATGAGGACGACATGTGGTATGTAGAGTCATGAGGACGACATGTGGTATGTAGAGTTATGAGGACGACATGTGGCATGTAGAGTTATGAGGACGACATGTGGCGTGTAGAGTCATGAGGACGACATGTGGCGTGTAGAGTCATGAGGACGACATGTGGTATGTAGAGTCATGAGGACGACATGTGGTATGTAGAGTTATGAGGACGACATGTGGCGTGTAGAGTCATGAGGACGACATGTGGCGTGTAGAGTTATGGGGACGACATGTGGCGTGTAGAGTCATGAGGACGACATGTGGCGTGTAGAGTCATGGGGACGACATGTGGTATGTAGAGTCATGAGGACGACATGTGGTATGTAGAGTCATGAGGACGACATGTGGTATGTAGAGTCATGAGGACGACATGTGGTATGTAGAGTCATGAGGACGACATGTGGCAGGGTTGTACCATCTATGAGGCCAGCGCTCACATGAGCGAGACTTCGGTAAACTCCATCACGTCTACTAATTGCCTGACTGCTGACTGGCTATTCAGACTGTAGACTGGTAAGACTTGAAGACTGGTTGATTAAGTGGCGGCTAATTGCCTGATTAACTAATTGGCTAACCTTCTGATATAAATACTGACTGGCGTATTAACTGACTCCACACAAGCAGTCAGCAATCTTATCTCCACAAGATAAGACTGCTGACTGCTTCATTAACTGACTGGTGTCTGCCTGAAGAGACTGTTGAATGGCTGACAAGACTATTATTTGGCTAATAAGACTGTTGGCTTGTTCATTTACCGATTTCTGACTGGATGATCAAACTATTTACTGTCCCATGAATTTAATGCTAACTAGCTGAATAAATGACTGATAACTAGCTGAGCAGACTATTGGCTGTCTGATGGGAATGTTGACTGGCTGATTTGCTGACGGATGAGTGACTGATTAACTGACGGATGAGTGGCTGATTAATTGACGGATGAGTGGCTGATTAACTGACGGATGAGTGACTGATTAACTGACGGATGAGTGGCTGATTAACTGACGGACGAGTGACTGATTAACTGACGGATGAGTGGCTGATTAACTGACGGATGAGTGACTGATTAACTGACGGAAGAGTGGCTGATTAACTGACGGATGAGTGGCTGATTAACTGACGGATGAGTGACTGATTAACTGACGGATGAGTGGCTGATTAACTGACGGATGAGTGGCTGATTAACTGACGGATGAGTGACTGATTAACTGACGGATGAGTGGCTGATTAACTGACGGATGAGTGGCTGATTAACTGACGGATGAGTGGCTGATTAACTGACGGATGAGTGGCTGATTAACTGGCGGATGATTGGCTGATTAACTGACGGATGAGTGGCTGATTAACTGACGGATGAGTGACTGATTAACTGACGGATGATTGGCTGATTAACTGACAGATGAGTGGCTGATTTGCTGACGGATGAGTGGCTGACTTGCTGACGGATGAGTGACTGATTACCTGACTGATGAGTGACTGATTACCTGACTGATGAGTGACTGATTAACTGACTGATGAGTGACTGATTAACTGACTGATGAGTGACTGATTAACTGACTGATGAGTGACTGATTACCTGGCTGATAAGTGACTGATTAACTGACTGATTAACTGACTGATGAGTGACTGATTAACTGACTGATTAACTGACTGATGAGTGACTGATTAACTGACTGATGAGTGGCTGATTAACTGACTGATGAGTGGTTGATTAATTGACTGATGAGTGACTGATTAACTGACTGACGAGTGGCTGATTAATTTACTGATGAGTGGCTGATTAACTAACTGCTGACTGGCTAATCAAAGCTTTGACGGGCTGATCAAAGCTCTGACTGTCTGAGAAGACAATTCACTTGCTGATTAACTGACTTCTGATTTGCACATCAAAGCTTTGACTCACTGAAAAGACTGTTGACTGGATGATATAAGAGGCTACTGATGACTGCTCAGAATATTGTCTAACTGATAACACTGATAACTGAACAATTACCTGAATACTGACTAGATGATCAGAATTTTGACTGACTGACAGGACGGTTGACTTGCTGATTAGACTGTTGTCTGGGTATTCAGTCGACAAACAGTTGCCTGGATGACCATCTGACAGAGCAAACTTTAGCTGGAAGAGTTAAGACGATGTTGAAGGTGGAGCTAAAAATATGACACACATGACAGATTTAAAAACTTTATTTTCGAAAAAAGGTAAAAAAAAAAAAGCCTCGAGACCAGGTAATAATCAGCCAAATCAAATTGCATGAGGATTATCAAATTGGAAAAGTTAGCTGGGGCCGCTTTTGACTCTCATTAGTACATTGGAAAATATATATTTCAGAATCTATGTGAATAGGATATTCCGAAAGAGAAAAGGGTTCCTTCCGACTCGCTCCCTCTATGCGCAGTACAAAGTGGCAATGGAAGTTGTATTCAGTATGATAAAATAAAATTCACATCAAACCAACCTGAACCCATTCACATGCGCCGGATCATTCATCCATAAATAGCATACGCAGTATGGATGATTGTTTTCAATTATTTTAGCCGATTGTTTCATAAATTGGATTTGGGAACGAACATCATCGCTGGAAATGCCCGGACACGGCTGTTTACATAAGCTTTTTGAACGAAAACACTGGAAATGTGTGCTTTATGGAAACTGTATGGAGGCTGCCCTATGGAAAGACACAAAATTTTGTTTGATATATATTTTTTAATCTTCATGTGGCGCCCTGTAATCTGCTTCGTCATACTTACAAATGAAACACACGAGAGCATACGCGATCTTACGCACGCACGCACACGCACACGCCCGTACACACACACACACACACACACACACACACACACACACACACACACACACACACACACACACACACACACACACACACACACACAAACACACACAAACACACACACACCGGGACGTGTGGGGCGCCGGTGGCTGAGTGGACAGCACGCTGGACACAGGATTACACGCTGTAGTCCTGTGGACCGAGGTTCGATTCCCGGCGCCGGCGAGAAACAAAATGGGCAGAGTTTCTGCCACCCTGATGCCCCTGTTACCTAGCAGTAAATAGGTACCTGGAGGTTAGACAGCAGTTACGGGCTGCTTCCTGGTGTGTGTGTATGTGGGAAAAAAATTAGTTGATAGTATGAGAAGAATCAAGACAGATGAAGATAGACAGAAACTACCGGATGTCCTCGACAAGCTGGAGGAATGGTCTAGAAAATGGCTACTAAAGTTCAACTTAGGAAAGTGTAAAATAATGAAATTAGGCGAAAGGAGCAGATCAGAAGCATAAACACAAGGTACCATCTGGTAGGTGAAATCCTGCAAGAGTCAAATAGAGTAAAAGATCTGCGGGTTGATATCACACCGAACCTGTCCCCAGAGGCCCACATCAAAAGGATACCATCAGCGGCATATTCTAGGTTGTCCAACATAAGAATTGCCTTAGAAAATTGTGTAAGGAATCGTTCAGGACCCCTGAATACCACTTATGTCAGACCAATCCTGGAATATGCAGCTCCAGCCTGGAGTCCATATCTAGTTAAACATAAGACGAAGTTAGAGAAGACTCAGCGGTATGCCACCAGACTTGTTCCGAAACTGAGAGGTATGAGCTACGAGGAAAGGCTGAAGGAGCTGAACCTCACGTTCCTGGAAAACAGAAGAGTAAAGGGAGACATGATAACTACCTACAAAATTTTCAGGGAATTGACAGGGTGGACAAAGTCAAACTCTTCGGCACGGGTGGAACATGAACAAGGGGACACAGGTGGAACACGAACAAGGGGACGCAGGTGGAAACTTAGTACCCAAATGAGCCACAGAGACATTAGAAAGAAATTCTTTCAGTGTCAGAGTAGTTAACAGATGGAATGCACTAGGAAGTGATGTGGTGGAGGCTGACTCAATACACAGTTTCAAATGTAAGTATGATAGAACCCACTAGTAGGCTCAGAACCTGTACACCAGTTGATTGACAGTTGAGAGGCGGGACCAAAGAGATAAAGCTCAACCCCCGCAAGCACAAATTGGTGAGTACAAATAGGTGAGTACGCGCGCACACGCACAAACACACACACGGTGTTTGCATATGATGCAAAACTAATTGAGAGGGCTGAAACAGATGAGGATTGTAGGATTCTCCAGGATTACTTGAACAGTTTGCAAAGCTGGTCCGAGAAATGGCTGCTGGCGTTCATCACTAACAAGTGCAAGGTGATGGAAATGGGGACAGGAGCCAGGAGACTGAAAACCAATTGACGATGAAGGTGAAGGTAATCTACCTCCCTATAACGTCTAGAGAAAAGACCTGGAAGTGACATAACACGAAACCTATCTCCAGAAGCTCATATAAATAGAATGACGTCAGTCGCATACTCTATGTTGGGAAAAGTCAGAAAATCTTTTAGAAACTTGAATAAGGAGGCTTTTAGATCATTGTTTACCGTCTATGTGAGGCCAGTTTTAGAGTATGTCGCCCCATCGTGGAGCCGCCCGTCTTACAAAATAACACATAAGGAAGCTCGAAAAGGTGCAGAAGTTTCCGACGAAAATCGTCCAAGAGCTGCGAGGGATGAGTAAGAATACAGACTGAAGGAACTAATCCTGACGACGTTAGAAACGAGGAGGGAGAGACATGATACAGACGAAAATACTAAAGGGATTGACAAAGTGAGAGAGAGAGAGAGGAAATGTTTACAATGAATATCATAGAACAAGAGGGCACGGATGGAAGCTTGAGACTCAGGTGTCATAGAGATATCAGAAAGTTTTCTTTTAGCGTAAGGTAGTCAGTAAATGGAATGACCTAAAGGAGCACATTGTAAAGGCTAACTCCGTTCATAACTTTAAAAGCAGATATGATAGGGAAATACACCGTGAGTGATTGCATTAACCAGCCAAGAGGTAGAAAAGCAAACTCCAAGAGTTAGATCTTGGTCCTTTAGGCACAAATAGATGAGCACACACACTCACACACAAACACCACACACACACACCACACACACACACACACACACACAACACACACACACACACACACACACAACACACACACACCACACACACACACACACACACACGGTAGGAAGCAGGAGACCAGATACAAGGTATCATTTGGAGATGAAATACTTCAAGAGAGAGAGAGAAGAGAAAGACCTGGAGGTTGATATCACGCCAGACCTGTCCTCTGAAGCTCATATCAAGATAATAATATCAGCAGCATATGCCAGGTTGGCTGACATAAGAACGGCCTTTAGAAATTGTGTAAGGAATCTTTCAGAACATTATATACCACATAGGTCAGACCAATCCTGGAGTATGCAGCTCCAGCATGGAGTCCATATCTAGTCAAGCATAAGACTAAACTGGAAAACGTTCAAAGGTTTGCCACAGACTAGTATCCAAACTGAGAGGTATGAGCTACGAGGAGAGACTACGGGAAATTAAACCTCACGTCGCTGGGAGACAGAAGAGTTAGAGGGGACATGATCACCACATACAAGATTCTCAGAGGAATTGATAGAATATATAAAGAAAGACTTTTAACACAGAGACACACGACTAGGGGACACAGGTGGAAATTAAGCGCCAAATGAGCCATAGACAGGTTAGAAAGATTTTTTCAGTGTCAGCTAGCGCGGACAAGTGGAATACCTTAGGAAGTGATGTGGTGGAGGCTGACTCCATACACAGCTTTAAGTGTAGATATTATAGAGCCCAATAGGCTCAGGAACCTGTACAT
>WNGS01004511.1:4605136-4615307 GCA_020271785.1 Procambarus virginalis
ACGAATGTATAAGCCTTCTCCAGAGACTTTGTTGATACAATTACTACCTAATACGACACATTTTTTTTTTATTTTTATTTTTACATGCAAACATGCAAATTAAATACAATAAAAAAACAACGAGAAACACATTACAAAACAAGAGAAACAAAGAAAACCCATCAGCCAGAAGGGCCTACAGGACAGCAGAACAAAATAACAAAACTCAAAAAGTCACTTAAAAGACAGTACAAAGGATAAATACATTGCAGTACAAAGAATAAACATATACAGTACAAAGGATGAACAAAAGCAAAACAACAAAAACATAGGCGCATATCAAACATTACAAACCCATCGGTACACAACAAAACAAAACAAAACACCGGTCTGAAGGACCAATACCCAAAATACAATAACACATAAACCAAGACCTCAATACACAGAAAAATCAGAGGAGAACAAGAAAAATTACAATAATAAAATAATAACATGGCACAATGTACATGGCACAATAACATTTCAAACCAGAAACAGAAAAAAATAAACCAAAAATTTCCGTACAAAAACCCCTCACGTAAGAGAGCAAAACAGCATAGCCAGAAGGGCACATAATACAACAAATCAAAGAAACATAATTCATGAAAAGGTATAGCCTAAATTACAAGAAACAGGGACATTTAGAAAACAAAGACGACATCGGCCTGAAGGGCACACAATAAACACCACATAACAGACCAAAGTCCAAGACACTCGATACACACAGCAAGCACACGGACTATCAAGACTGCGCATACTTTTCCGGCCACTCCGCTGCCGGGAAAAGAATACAATACGCATCCCACATCACCAGGAATTCGCCCAAAATAGGGGGACTAAGGGTCGTCCGAGGATCGGGCATCGAAATCGGCACTCCCTCAACAAATACCTGATCCTCTGGAACCCAGACAGTCGAGGGGCACCACGGAACAGGCATCACTCGGTCATGAAAGCGAATATTTATAGGGTTGGTCTTCGTATCATACGCCACGCCGTTGGCCAAGATGAACGGGACGGGCTTCCTCTTACAGGCGCGGGCAACGGGCAGCGCACTTGTAACCTCGGCAGCCCCACAGGGCTTCGCAGCAACCACCGGACGGGACACCTGCAGGGGCTCCCCTCGCCGAACATCCTTCTTTAGTACCAACACTAGGTCCCGGCCTGCACCAGCACCTCCCTCACCAACATCCGGAGGAGCAACCACCCCCCACTGCGGGGAACCGCCGACAGAAGACACAGGAGGTGAATCATACACACAATCCTTGGCATCAGCAGGTACATGGACGTCAGCGTCCACCACCTCAACTCCCGAAAACCCATCGGCGTCGAAACCCTCCACATCAGCCCATGCAGTAGAAGAACGCCTGGACCGCTTGGGCACCGGGCGCACATCCTCAGAGCCTGAGGCGGACCCAGAACCACGGGTATCACAAGCCGCGCGGACCAACGCCCGTCTCATGACTGCAGCAGCCTCAACCGCAGGGGGAACCGGACCACACACAACCGGGGACCCCACAGCCACTTCAGCACCCAGCACAGCCGTGATCCGAGGCGATGAGGCAGGGCCAGGCGCAGCATCTGAAGACAGGTGAACAGGCGGTGAGGAGGGCGCAGCATACAGGCCCACTGGAGCAGCAGGGACAGGAGCAGGAGGATCCACCGATAGCATTGCAACAGCCTGAGGATGGCCGGCGACATCCGGGGGAACGTCAGGGGACGCCGGGGGAGCCGCATCAACGAGCTTGTCGGTCTCCGCATCCCCGGAGTCCTCGTCCAGGGGAAGCAGAGGGAAATCTTCTTCCCTAAAGAGGTTGACAGGGGCAACCGGAGCCGCCTCGCACCGGGCAGCCTGATGCCCCATCAAGCCACACCGGAAACAGGTCCGAGGCTGTCGGGCATAGTACACCCGGATGTAGTACCCCAGAAGCCGGACCGAAGATGGAATATCCGACCGCAGGCGCATCCCCAAGGTGCGAATGTTTGTCCGCCTCCCGGCATACCTCCCAGAGGATATCGTGTTGACCCTCACACTGATGACTGGCCCAAACCGCTGGAAGTAACGCCGCAGAAGATCCTCGGGAAACTCCAGGGGCGCCCCATGCACACTGACATAGGTCAGCGCACCACTCCGGTCTGATATGGAGACTGAGCCGGCACCCCCCGGCAACGACAACGAGCGTCCCTCGTAACGACTGAGGAAATCACGGTACACCTCCTCCGTCACCAGCTTGATGACAACACGATGGGCAGTCACAAGCTCAATCCCGTCGACGTCCAGCACAGGGACATGAAGCAAGTCGCACAGAACCACTGCTACTTCCGGATATCCAGCACGCCCAGAGAACTCCAGGCCCACGGAGTTCACGCGCTTAATCGATGGAATGGGACCACCCATGGTAAGCCCAACACCTGCCACGTCCGCACTCAGTCAGCCAAGCAACAACACTGGGGAGGGGGGGGGGCAGCGACGCCCCGCCACCTGGCGACCAAACAGCTAATAACCCCAGCAGGCACGGAGGGACACGTCCGCACTCCACGGCTGCTCAGGGTCCACCCTAATACGACACATAGGTGGGGTTGGGTAGCAAGCCGGAAGCCTAGCAAAAATGGACAACACCTGCCGCCACCCAAGTGGGTCCTTGACCCCATATTTGTTAAAGAACATGAACGAGTAAAGCAGCTTGGAGATACATACAAACGAACCAAAGCAAAAGGTGACTTGCATGCAATTCTTGTCGCAAATAGAAAGGTGAGAGACAAAGTATAAATGAGCAAACAACACTTGTTGAAGTTTTGGAAAAAGAGACGAAAAATCTCTAGAAGCAACCCAACCAAACTACTGCACCACAGCCCACTAAAACAAGCAAACATTCTCCTTAATCAATGGGCACTAACACCAAGCTACAACTCACTCCCAATTAACATACAGCAGAAACTTAATGACACACGCCCCAACAGACAACAAACCATCAATCTTGCCTGTACAGCTATCGACGTGTCGGACCTTAATGATGTAACTGAATGGGAATTAAATCATGCACTAAAGATGAACAAATCAACTGCTCTTGGAGAGGACGGTATTACTTACAGTTTCCTGAGATTAGTCTCACACGTACCAGGTAATCCACTTTTGGTGTTATGCAGAATGAGTTTATGTGAAGGAGTATTACCTGATGCTTGGACAAAGAGTGTCATTGTTCCCATCCCCAAACCACACTCAGATAATTATAGACCCATATCTCTAACATCGTGTGTCTGTTAAGTGCTTGAACGTATTGTTCTTAACCGACTCATGTATGGTATACAGGGGGCACCTGTCACCCCAACTGTTTGGATTTATGCCTGGGCTCAGTACACAACACTGTTTTGCTTCGTACTTCGCACATATTGACGCTTCCCCTCAAACAGTCTTCATCGACCTAGCAGCAGCTTTTGATACAGCAAACAGAGAAATCATACTGGAACAGCTTGCCGAGCTGGGAATACAAGGAAAATTACTGAAATGGATAAAGGGCTATTTGTCTAATCGAACAGCATATGTTGTGTTTAATGGTGTTAAAAAGCACAGAGAGCAACACTTTGAACTGGGAACTCCACAAGGAGGGATCCTCAGCCCCTTGTTGTTCAACGTTCTGATGCATAAACTTATTAAAGATCTTCCAACTAATAATGAAGACACTGTCATTTGTTATGCTGATGATATATGTTTTCAGGCTGTCTCCGAGCCTTGAATGCAAGTTCTGCTCGATTCTTTTGCTGATAGAGCTGAGGAATGTGGCCTCCTTATCTCTGTACAAAAAACTTGTGCCCTCATTCCGCGTGGTATTCCACCACACAATTATCATATAGATGGGCGAGCACTTGAGAACTGCGAGTCTTACAGATACCTTGGTGTCCCCATTAACGACCCTGGGTACTTTTTTTCTCTCAAGAGGAGACTCTGGGAGAGATTAAAGCCCTTGCGGGTCCTTGTTGGTGTCAATCATGGAATTAACGTGATACTTGCTAGAATGTTTTATGTATCAATAATACGCTCTGTGATTGACTACCATGCTCTACATCTCACACTGTATACAGACAAAGAGCTGAAATCTCTTGAAACCTTGCAAAATGAAGCTATGCGTCTCATCCTTGGGGCTCCAAAGTCCACGAGAATAGTTAATATGAGAGCAGAGTTAAAATTACCTACCATAATTGAGAGAATTTTGTCTATTAGCACAGTTTTCGGCGTGAGGCATTGAGTAGATCTTGGCAACACATGAAGTTTCAAACTAAACTTTCTAATCACACACAGAGATCACACTAACGTGATGCATCAAATGAACAAATCCACAAGGGCCGTGACGAGGATTCGAACCTGCGTCAGGGATTAAGGCAGTGTCTGGGATGCTCCCGGACGCAGGTTCGAATCCTCGCCACGGCCCTTGTGGATTTGTTCATTTAAACTTTCTAATATACTACACTCACCTGAGGTCTATAGAAGAAGAGCGAAATCTGATTATGCATTTTGGTTCTACAAGGTAGCCAACTTCATAAAAATATTAAATATATACCCAACTCAATTACTGATTAATCAGCCAATTACTCAGTGGGATAACTGGGATCTATCAGTTGATTTTGGAAATGCACCCAAGAAAGATAGTATGCACTCTACATTATTAAAACAATTAACACTGAAAAACATCACTGAGAGCACTCAGGGTGTAACGATGTGTATCAGTGCTATACCGACGGTTCTGTAGAAGGTGGACGATGTACCGGATGCGCATGCAATATATTTGAACAATCTTCTCTCGTACATGCGTCAATGTCTGGCCAAGTACAACTCAAACCCAACTTGCAGGCATATACCTTGCCACTGAATTTTAAAAGACAAAGGCAGTGGTCTTATATACTGTGACTCGCAGAGTGCACTCCTGGCATTGAACGCACATAGTAGTAACACCCAGAAAATAGTCAGTGATATTCGAATGAATGTTTTAGCTGCTAAAGAAAACAGATTTGAAATTAAATTCCTATGGATACCGTCTTACAGTTGAGTGCCTACAGCATTTGGGCGCCTGACAGCTGGGTGGACAGCACTTCGGATTCGAAGTCCTGAGGCTCCGGGTTCGATCCCTGGTGGAGGCAGAGACAAATGGGCAAAATGTTTCTTTTACCCTGATGCTCCTGTTACCTAGCAGTAAATAGGTACCTGGGAGTTAGACAGCTGCTACGGGCTGCTTCCTGGGGGTAGAGGCCTGGTTGAGGACCGGGCCGCGGGGACA
This sequence comes from Procambarus virginalis, assembly GCA_020271785.1. Lineage (NCBI taxonomy): Eukaryota > Metazoa > Arthropoda > Malacostraca > Decapoda > Cambaridae > Procambarus > Procambarus virginalis. The sequence continues at coordinate 4,610,422 of WNGS01004511.1, forward strand.
CTAAGCCCCGAAATCATCTCAAGATAACCATCATATGTTGGCATCTCAAGGCATGACCCTGTTGATATGTTTGCAAAGACAGCCTGTAGAAAACCAGTGGTAGAAATTGATATGGGTGTTTCATTAGCAGTGGCAAAGAGAATACCTAAACAAATATCTAATGAAAATCTTACCGACCTAACAAATTCACAAAGACCTAAAAGTTATAGCATTAAATATTATGATAGATATCGTGAGGAGATATTCACATATGGGACTAATAGAGCAAAAACTCGGCAATGTGATGTTAAAGTGGCCAGAATACGCCTGGGATATACACGTATCTGGCAGCTTTCTTAAAACTCAAATGTCGAGTACACAATGTGTCAACTTTGTGAAAGAAAAAACATGCAATCTCTTGAACATTATATTGTAGAATGTCCCATACTGGCTGACTTTCGCTCTCCTGGGCTGAGGTATGCTGAACTCTGTAATTACTATATGAATACTGGAACACTTGATGATATATTGGATTTGTACCCAAGATTGACCATGTAATGTATCAACTATATAATGTATGTATGTGATGTAACTATATAACCTGAGCTTGTCAAAGCACCTTAATCACCTTCAGTGATTAAGTGCTTCTTACGAACACGTTAGTTTCTCTACCAGCTATCTTACCCTCTCAGAGTAGGAGAGCCATAAATGTATGTCTGTATGTGTGTGCATGTATATGTGTGTGCATGAATATGTGTGTGTATATATATATGTATGTATGTGTATATGTGTGTGTGTGTATATATGTATGTATGTGTATAAAGTATATGTGGAAGCTGATCAGAATTACATTTCACCTTTGTAAATGCATTAATGATACTATGTAAAGAACACATCGACCACTTTATGTAGGGCAGGCGTAACTCTGTGTATCTATGTATTTATGTCTGTAGGTTAGATTAGCATTAAAAGCACTACAATCACCTTCTGTTGTTGATTGTTCAATAAATCCTTGAACTATATGTTTAACAGATCTCTCACCCTGTCCATGGAGAACAGAAGAAAATGTATACATGCTGGTTAGCATTGTTAATGTGTGGCCACATCTGTGGTAGAAAATATTAATACAAAAAACTTGTACCCAGACACAGCTGGGACTTGCTTAACTGTCTCAAGTGAACAGCTTCTCAAACAAGAAGATCATCATTTATCAACCCTTAAAATCGTACGTTAAAGCAAGTGCAAAATGGGGGAATCTTTTAGTAACACTCTCTATATTTGACAAATGGTATTTTCCTAACTCAAACCATGTGGGGTTTATTAGTCTACACATATTTCTAATGTCTCTCAGATGTTCACATTCTCGTAGATAATGGTAAAGGCTGTGTCCATCACTCTCACCAAAGACTTTGCAACTCCGCTGCTCAACTGTTGTTTCCAATCAGAATCTCCATGGATATTTGTATCCAAGACGGATTTTCGCTATTACTGATTCTCTCCCACGGCCACCTCCTCTTCCTCCATAATGATTGGGATTGCCAGCTGCGACCATGTTGTACCATCGTACAGATTCACTGGTTTGTGCTTCTATCCTCCTTTCCTCAGTTACCTTATCATGATGATGTTGCCAAACAATATCTCTAATTTGTAGAAGAATCTTGGGTATGAAGTATTCATACCCAAGAGGAGCCAGCCTTCAGCAGCCAGAACATGTGCTCGTTCATTCCCACATATTCCAACATGGGAGGGGATCCACAGAAACTTGACGACTCTTCCCTGGTTGGTTAGTACCCTCACAGCTCGCTTAATTTCAACGACTATAGTAAGAGTTTCTGCCCGATTTTTACTTAGGCTTTGTAGCGCTGCTTTTGAATAGGTGTAGATCCTCCACCATTAGTCTTTCGTTCAAGGAACCTTAACGACATAACAATGGCAGTTAGCTCTGCTTGTGTTATAGAGGCATAGTTCTCAGTACGTGTTTTTTCTTCATTTCTGCGTTAAAAGGCATTTGTGTGGTCAGCTAAAGATATGAGGGAAGTGGAGAATTAGTCGCTATTGTTTATGGGTTTTACTGAATTAATCATGGACAGGTAAATTCCGGTGTTTCAGATGATTAATTGGATTAATTTGATGATTCATTTGATACAGTTCCACGGGGATTATTTTTAATGATTTACTAGTGCAATTGCAAGTGAAAAGTAATTTTCTTTTTTTTTTGTATATTATTGCCTCAATTATTATGCTTGATGTTGAAGTTGTAATATACGTAGTGTTGGGTGATGAGCATTATTTTCTCGAGTGCCTTGTTTGTTAACGTAGAGTATTGTTGGCTTATGCTGTGCACTCATTTGTGTCTGCAGGATCGGGCATTAGCTCTTGGACCCCACCTTCCTAGCCGCCAGTTGTTTAATGCAATATCGCCTGTCCTATTTCCCTATCATATGTACTCTTAAAGCTATGAATAGTTTGCTTCCACAATTAACCTGCTCCTTTAGTTCATTCCAGTTCCCACTCATCTCACGCTAAATTAAAAGGTTGTGTGTGTGTGTGTGGCCACGTTTGCCTGTGCTCAGGGCTTTGGGTAAATTCTGGGAATTTATGGTTAAAGTTATCTGTTGTATATTTATTTTAATGCTGTATGTGTTAAAGCAACACTGCCACACACGTATTAACGCCCATAGCAACATTCACCGCTGCTGTGGACGGTGGGTGCTGTATAATAACTCTCTTATTGTGAAAGATTGATTATTTACACACAGTCCCTCAGGACAAATCGTATGTAAATTTTATGAAACTATATTAACAAATAACTTCGATGGTTTGATCAGGGCAGCATGCGGCTTACCTTGGAATAAAAAAAAACACAAAGAAATTATATAAATTAATATAATGAATAAACATATTACAGGAAAATATTATACATCAAATTTCATAATGGAGCAAGAGTTAACATACTAATAGCCTTATTATAAAAAGATACTGTACAATTATGCTAGCTCCCTGTTCCACGGTGTTAACAACCCAACACCTGCAACGTAAAGGGAATATATAAAACTGATACGCATATATAATTAACTATCCTTAAATATAGCCAGCTTAAGGTCTCACCGAGAATTATAAATTTAATCCATCCGGTATAACCCCCCCCCCCCCAGGCTTGTCAAAGGAAGAAATCACTTAACGTTAAAATACAAATAAATGTAACACATTGATAGAAAAAAAATGAAAGGACTTTATTTTCTCAGTATCTAATATTTTTAGGACTATTTTCTCAGTATGGTTATTTTCTCAGTATCCAATACTTCACTCAATTCACTAAAATAAATGAATCACTGTTAGTAAAGGTTTGACTCTTACTCTCATGTAGTGTATTACTGTAAGGCTTGGTGCGCTAGCTCCTGGTGTAAATATGGTGGTTCGTGGGGTTCTATCTCCCCGCTTATGATAGAGGAGCTGAAGTGATCAGAGGGGAGTTGTGTGTTGTGATGGTGTGAGGATGCTAGCAGGGCAGGAGGAGCCCGGATGTTGACTGGGAGAACAGCGCCGCGCCACAACTGGTGGCAGCTTCTCGTGTGGCTCTCAAGCAAACAAAGGCCCTGGGCGCGCGGTCACTACAGCTTCAATAAGCAGTTGAAATAGTTTGAAGGTTGGACAGAATAACAAGTGCAATTATCATCTTAATTAATAACTCTTTTAAAATTTTAAGTTCGTCCAAACTGTATTTTTTATCAAGGCGAGGTATACAGATTTTCTATACAACTCAATTGTTTCACAGTTTCCACCTGTACTCTCCCTCATTCTATTGTTACTTGCCTCTAACAATGTATTTTTCTCTACTTTGCCAGATCTACTAAAATCTTGCATGTCGTGACCATGTTCCCTTACTTTTCTTCTCCGGTATGCTAAACCCAGTTCGTTTACATTTTCCTTGTATCTCAGGCCTCTCGGCTCAGGGACAAGCCATGTTGCAGATCTTTAGACCTTTCAGAGTTTTTTATGGTGCTTTCAACTGAAGGTTTCATGCCAGGGCTGCGTATTGAAAACCGAATTTCACCCAGGTTGTGTATAGGAGGCCGGAAGGTTCCTGTACACAAGGATACAGAAGCTTTGGCCACATTGGCATATCCCGCTCTCCCTTTTCTGCTAATATGTTCTTGAGCGAGTGTTTGCAGCAACAGTAATGTTTGTTATGCACGATGTAAGAGTCACAGAACGTGAACCTTTAGTAAGCGGATGTTGACCCTCTGGTTTCGCTGCTGAATAGAAGTCAAATTAAAATCCAAATTAGAGATATGAGAGGCGAGAAGCGTCAAAGGGATGATCGGTTAATGATTGGATGATGAGATGTCAATGAATATGAGAACGGGAGAGAGATGGTGAGACCTCCTCAGCTTGAGTCATTGCCCGTATCAGAGCTCCTCCCTGGGTTGTGATACTAGGTTGCTTATCAGCGCTCCTCCCTGGGTTGTGATACAAGGTTGCTTATTAGCGCTCCTCCCTGGGTTGTGATACAAGGTTGCTTATCAGCGTTCCTCCCGGGGGAGGAGCGGGGAAGATACCAGATGCACTTAAAAAAAAATAGCAGACATAGCCCCTCTACACAAGGGAGGGAGCAAAGCATTGGCAAAGAATTATAGACCAGTTGCACTAACATCGCACATCATAAAAGTGTTTGAGAGAGTAATTAGGAGTCAGGTCACCAATTTCATGGAGACCAATGACCTTCACAACCCAGGCCAACATGGATTTCGAGCGGGAAGATCGTGCCTCTCACAGCTACTTGAGCACTACGACAAAGTCACTGAGGCATTAGAAGAAAAACAGAATGCTGATGTGATATACACGGACTTCGCAAAGGCTTTCGATAAATGTGACCATGGCGTGATAGCACACAAAATGAAGTCAAT
>WNGS01004511.1:4620624-4656117 GCA_020271785.1 Procambarus virginalis
GCACAAGTCTACCACAGATGCACAAGTCTACCACAGATGCACAAGTCTACCACAGACGCACACGTCTACCACAGAGGCACACTTCTACCACAGATGCACAAGTCTACCACAGATGCACAAGTCTACCACAGACGCACAAGTCTACCACAGATGCACAAGTATACCACAGACGCACAAGTCTACCACAGACGCACAAGTCTGCACAAGACGCAGGAAGACAGTTGACACAATTGACTGAAATCTGTGGCACCCAAGCACACTGTGCTACACCAGAGAGAGAGAGAGAAGGAGAGAGAGAGAGAGAGAGAGAGAGAGAGAGGAGAGAGAGAAGAGAGAGAGAGAGAGAGAGAAGAGAGAGAGAGAGTGAGAGAGAGAGAGAGTGTGTGAAGTTGTGTGTTGTGGTTTGTGTTGTGTGGGTGTGTGTGTGTGTGTGTGTTGTGTGTTGTGTGTGTGTGTGTGTGTGTGTGTGTGTGTGTGTGTGTGTTTTATTATTTTCTACCACAGACGTGGCCACACATTTACAATGCTAACCAGCATATATACATTTTCTTCTGTCCTCCATGGACAGGGTTAGAGATGTGTAAACATATATTTCAAGGGTTTATTGAACAATCAACCACTACAGGTCAGTCGGTGCTTTTAAAATGCTAAGCTAACCTATACACGTAAATACATAGATGCACAGATTTATGTATGCCTTACATAAAGTGTTCGATGTGTCTTCTACACAGTGTCATTAATGTACATTTACAAAGGTGAAATGTAATTCTGATCAGCTTCCATATATACTTTATACCCATACATATGCATACACACACACACATACATATATACACACATGCATTCACAGACATTTGTCTCATTTACTCTGACAGGGTGAGATAACTGATAAAGAAACTAGTGTGCAATTAAGCACTTAATCACTGAAGGTGATTAAGGTGCTTTTACAAGCTCAGGTTATATAGTTACATCATATACATTGTATAATTAATCTATTACATGGTCAATCTTGTGCAAGCTCAATATATCATCAAGTGTTCCAGTACTCATATAAATTACAGAGTTCAGCATAACTTAGCCCAGGAGGGCGAAAGTCAACCAGTATGGGACATTCTGCAATATAATGTTCAAGAGAGTGCATGTTTTCTCTTTCACAAAGTTGACACATAGTGTACTCGACATTTGGGTTTTGAGAAAGCTGCTAGATACGTCTATATCCCAGGCGTATTCTGGCCACTATAACATCACATTGCCGGGTTCTTGTTCTATTAGTCCCATATGTGAATGTTTCCTCACGATATCTATCATAATATTTAATGCTACAACTTTCAGGTCTTTGTGAAATTGTTAGGTCGGTGAGATCTTCATTAGATATTTGTTTAAGTATTCTCTTTGTCACTGCTAATGAAATACCCATATCAATTTCTACCACTGGTTTTCTACAGGCTGTCTTTGCAAGCATATCAACAGTGTCATGCCTTGAGATGCAAACATGTGATGGTATCCATAGGAATTTAATTTCAAATCTGTTTTCTTTAGCAGCTAAAACATTCATTCGAATATCACTGACTATTTCTGGGTGTCACTACTATGTGCGTTCAATGCCAGGAGTGCAATCTGCGAGTCACAGTACATAATTCCTGCCTTTGTCTTTTAAAATTTCAGTGGCAAGGTATATGCCTGCAAGTTCAGTTTGAGTTGTACTTGCCCAGTCATTGACGCGCTTCATTGCTGTATGTACGAGAGAAGATTGTTCAAATACATTACATGCACATCCGGCACATCGTCCACCCTCTTCTACAGAGCCGTCGGTATAGCACTGATACACATCGCTACCCATACTCTGAGTACTTTCAGTGATGCCTTTCAGTGTTAACTGTTTTAATAATGTAGCGTGCACACTATCTTCTTGGGCGCATTTACAAAATCAACTGATAAATCCCAGTTATCCCATGGAGTAATTGGTTGATTAATCATTAGTTGAGTTGGGTACATATTTAATATTTTGATGGAGTTGGCTACCTTGTAGAACCAATATACATAATAGATTTCGATTCGTTCTTCTATATGTGTGTGTGTGTGAGGGGAGGCAGCCGGTGCTGACCACAGGGAACCCCACCACCTGTTTACCCAAGAGACCGGTGGTCACGAAGGGTGGCTGTCCAGGTCTGTTATACTGTGCTGTAAGGGCCATTCTCCTCTGGCATACTTAACCTCAGCTGTTAGTTCTACTGGGACCCACGAGTGAGCGCTCAATCCCTCAGAGCAGGTTTGTGACTGTTGACACTGATGACTGGTAAAGGCATTCTGCCTGCTCTGCCATTTGTCATGTTAATCATCATCAAATGATTATAAATGGTTACAACCAGGTATCGGGCGAAGTTACTTCAGTTAACGTCGCCTGAAGAAGAAAGTATGGAGGAGGTAGCTGCTGGGCTATCAGGGCTCTTCCCACCATGACCAGTTCCCTAAAGGCACAAGTGTAACTGACAAGATTGTTTGGAGCAAGGAATGAGCAGGGTGTACAAACCTGGCTCTGTAGACCTGCTACGTGAACATGTCAACTCCCCATATGTGTACGTTTCAAGAAGAATGAGCATGTTGTGGATGCTCTTCAGCAAGGGACAATAGGTGGTATAAAGTTCTCCCTTCAAGATAATCCATCACGAAACAAGAAGATGGATGAATACCTGGTCTACAGATACCATCACGAGTATACACTGGACTGGGCTTGTGAGTTGGACGGGGTACACAAAGCAAGAAGATTGAACGAAATGGTAAACCTACCATCAATAATCATAGTCTGGATGAACCTGATCCGCCACCTAAAAGGTATTGGTTTGGTGGGTGAATGCACCCCCCCCAGCACGTTCAGGTGTGGGAGCCAGACCCTGTGGAGTGTTACGAGTGCTGTGGCAGTGGCAACATAGCTAAGCACTGCTGGTGCCCCACACCCGGCAAAGAGCATCGGCAAAGAATTATAGACCAGTTGCACTAACATCGCACATAATAAAGTATGAGAGAGTGATTAGGAGTCAGTCACCAATTTCATGGAGACCAATGACCTTCACAACCCAGGCCAACATGGATTTCGAGCGGGAAGATCGTGCCTCTCACAGCTACTTGAGCACTACGATAAAGTCACTGAGGCATTAGAAGAAAAACAGAATGCTGATGTGATATACACGGACTTCGCAAAGGCTTTCGATAAATGTGACCATGGCGTGATAGCACACAAAATGAAGTCAATTGGATAACCGGTAAAGTAGGACGCTGGATACTCAGTTTTCTGTCAAACAGGACTCAGCGAGTAACGGTCAACCATATAAATCTAGTCCAAGTGCAGTTAAAAGCTCTGTACCTCAGGGTACAGTCCTTGCGCCGCTGCTTTTCCTTATTCTCATATCAGATATAGACACAAAATACAAGTCACAGCTTCGTATCATCCTTTGCAGATGACACAAAAATCAGTATGAAAATTACCTCGGCTGAAGACATTGAAAAACTTCAAGCTGATATTAATAAAGTTTTCGACTGGGCATCAGAAAATAATATGATGTTTAACAGTGATAAATTCCAGGTACTCAGGTACGGTAAAAATGAGGACCTTAAACATAATACAGGGTACAAAACACAATCAAATGTGCCCATAGTAGGAAAACAGCATGTAAAGGATTTGGGAATAATGATGTCTGACGACCTAACGTTTAGGGAGCATAACCAAGCAAATATTGCGACAGCCAGAAAATGATAGGATGGATTACGAGAACTTTCAAATCCAGGGATCCCATCACAATGGTTGTACTCTTCAAGTCACTTGTGCTGTCCCGTCTTGAGTACTGTTCAGTACTCACTTCCCCCTTCAGAGCAGGAGAGATTGCCGAAATAGAGGGAATACAGAGAACATATACAGCACGTATAGACGCGATAAAGCACCTAAATTATTGGGATCGTCTCAAAGCTCTCCAAATGTACTCACTAGAAAGAAGACGAGAGAGATATCAAATAATATACACCTGAAGATACTGGAGGGCCAGGTCCCAAATCTACACAGTAAAATAACAACGTACTGGAGTGAACGATATGGAAGAAATGCAAAATAGAACCAGTGAAGAGCAGGGGTGCCATAGGCACAATCAGAGAACACTGTATAAACATCAGAGGTCCGCGGTTGTTCAACGTCCTCCCAGCGAGCATAAGAAATATTGCCGGACAACCGTGGACATCTTCAGAGGAAACTAGATTTATTCCTCAAGGAGTTCCGGACCAGCCGGGCTGTGGTGGGTATGTGGGCCTGCGGGCCGCTCCAAGCAACAGCCTAGTGGACCAAACTCTCACAAGTCAAGCCTGGCCTCGGGCCGGGCTTGGGGAGTAGAAGAACTCCCAGAACCCCATCAACCAGGTATCAACCAGGTATCAACCCAAGTATGCTCTCTGTTCCGTGAACATGCACTGAAGGACTATGTCAGTATAGATGACCAAAAACCAAAGAAAGTTGGAACAGGAGCAACAGAGCACGGTAACCGAAGCACGATAACAACCCTGAAACTGTGACTCCGTCTAAACCGCCGCTGAAGTGTTTCAGATGTGGTACGGAAGGAGTCACCATCTGGCACTCAGACTGCACCAACCGACCAGCCTCCCTTGGCACAAGGAGGCAAGTGCCCGCAACTCAACAAGTGCCTACTGATGCCGGCTCTAGTACTGTTAACCCATCCCATAGTGGTGACAGTACCACCAACGCCCCTGACAACACACAACAGCCTGAGACAACAGTTGAAGACAGTTGGCAGCCTTACAAGCACAGGTAGCAGAAATGGCAAAAATTATACAGACGCTACGTCGGGCTCCTTCACAAGAGATACAACAGCCTCCACACTGCTGTGTCACAGCCGTGACGCGCGCTGGTAAAGGTACCTGCGGTGTGGGACGGCAGCGGCGGCAGTGGCAGCAACGACGGCAACGGCGGCAGCGGCAGCAACGACGGCAGCGGCGCAGCACGACGGCGGCAGCAACGACGTCAGCGGCAGCAACGACGGCACCAGCGGTAGAGGCAAAGATGAGAGAGACACGGAGGCGGCGGCGGCGACGTCGTCAGTCAACTTCGTGATGACAGCAGTGTTAGTGACACAGAAACATTAACGGAAAAGGAAGTTCGACCCGCACCACATATATACAATGATTACGACTTAACAAACGCGTTCGAGTCAAGTACCAGAGCGAAAATGATAATATTCTGCGGACAGTAGTTATGTTTGAAACTTTCAGAGAACATTCACTCACTGACCATCCGAGTTCCTCAGTGATCAAGANGGAGAGACTATGGGAATTAAACCTCACTTCGCTGGAAGACAGAAGAGTTAGGGGGACATGATCACCACATTTAAGATTCTGAAGGGAATTGATAGGGTAGATAAAGACCGGCTATTTAACAAAACGGGCACACGCACAAGGGGACACAGGTGGAAACTGAGTGCCCAAATGAGCCACAGAGATATTAGAAAGAACTTTTTTAGTGTCAGAGTGGTTGCCAAATGGAATGCATTAGGAAGTGATGTGGTGGAGGCTGACTCCATACACAGCTTCAAGTGTAGATATGATAGAGCCCAATAGGCTCAGGAATCTGTACACCAGTTGATTGACAGTTGAGAGGCGGGACCAAAGAGCCAAAGCTCAACCCCCGCAAGCACAATTAGGTGAGTACAATTAGGTGAGTACACACACACACACACACACACACAGGGGAAGGGGAAGGGAAGGGAACTATCAGGGATGAAAGCACCAAGCCATTGCGACTATTTAGCACTAGGAAGGAGTCAGGATAAGGATTTTGGCGATGGGACGGGGGAAGGAGTGGTGCCCAACCACTTGGACGGTCGGGAATTGAACGCTGACCTGCATGAAGCGAGACCGTCGCTCTACCGTCCAGCCCAAGTGGTTGAGCACACACACAGGGGAGCCGGTGGCCGAGCGGACAGCACGCTCGGAACGTGATCCTGTGGTCCCGGGATCGATCCCGGGCGCCGACGAGAAACGATGGGCAGAGTTTCTTTCACCACATGCCCCTGTTACCTAGCAGTATATAGGTACCTGGGAGTTAGTCAGCTGTCACGGGCTGCTTCCTGGTGTGTGTGTGTGTGTGTGTGTGTGTGTGTGTGTGTGTGTGTGTGTGTGTGTGTGTGTGTGTGTGTGTGTGTGGGAAAAAAAATAGTAGTAGAAACAGTTCATTGACAGTTGAGAGGCGGGCCGAAAGAGCAGAGCTCAACCCCCGCAAGCACAACTAGGTGAATACACACACACACACACACACACACACACACACACACACACACACACACCACACACACACACACACACACACACACACACACAGTAGTGATGTGGTGGAGGCAGAATCCATACACAGTTTCAAGTGTAGATATGATAGTACCCAGTAGGCTCAGGAACCTGTACACCAGTTAATTAAATATTAACAGTTGAGAACCCGGACCAAAGAGCCAGAGCTCAGAGCTCATCCTCCGCAAGCACAACTAGGTAAGTACACACACACATACACACACACGTTCCTTAAACTTGTGTAAGGAATCATTCAAAACTTTGTATACCACATATGTCAGACCAATCCTGGAGTATGCGGCTCCATGAAGTCCATATCTAGTCAAGGATAAGACTAAACTGGAAAGGTTCAAAGGTTTGCCACCAGGCTAATGCCCGAACTGAGGGGTATGAGCTACAAGGAGAGACTACGGGAATTAAACCTCACGTCACTTTGAGACAGAAGAGTTAGGAGGGACATGATCACCACATACAAGATTCTCAGAGGTATTGATAGGGTAGATAAAGACAGACTACTTAACACAAGGGGCACACGCACTAGGGGACACAGGTGGAAATTGCGTGCCCAAATGAACCATAGAGATATTAGAAAAAAAAATTTAGTGTCAGAGTAGTAGACAAATGCAGTGCATTAGTAAGTGATGAGGTGGAGGCTGACTCCATATACAGTTTCACGTGTAGATATGATGGAGCTCAGTAGGCTCAGGAACCTGTACGGCAGTTGATTGATAGTGGAGAGGCGGGACCTAAGAGCCAGAGCTCAACCCCCGCAAGCACAGCTAGGTAAGTACAACTAGGTGAGTACACACACATCACCATGAAGCAGCCCCTAGCAGCTGTCTAACTACCAGGTACCTATTTACTGCTAGGTGAATAGGCGCATCAGAGTGAAAGAAACTCTGCCCATTTGTTTCCGCCTTAGCCGGTAATCGAACCCGGACCCTTAGGACTACGAATCCCGAGCGCTGTCCACTAAGCCGTCAGGTCCCATCTTAAATTTAGAGAACATTATACTATCTGTTATTTATTCTGGAAATGACCATATAATAGTTTCATGAAGGTCGTTTAATGATACGACAAAACGACGCACCTTATTACGCATTGCAAGATGATAATATTTTGCAATGTGATGTCATATTGCAAAGTGATAAATATAATTAAAGATGCTAATATAGTGCAAGGTGACAACATATTGCAAGGTTATTAATATTTCCGGTACGGTGAACTCTGTGATGTTTAAAATGTAAGTGAACACAATGATGTCTTGGGTATGACTGAACGTTGACAATTTTGCCTTAGTAAAAATAAGGTAAATGAGCTCAGTTATATTGAAGGTAAGCGTGACGCCAGGGATCTTTTTGGTGAGAGTGAACAATGAGACATTTACAGTCACAGTGAGAGCTCAAAATGTTCCCAGTGAGAGTGAACAGTGAAATATATTAGCAGTGAACGTAACCCCGGCCCTCCCACTACACGACTTAAAGCATTCTTTACATTAGCAGCAGTTAACACAATACTTAAATCCAATTTAAATTTTGTCCAGTTTCCAAACATGTATCCTTCCCATTTCAGTCACTAACAGCAGGTGTTGAGCTCCATACACCGGTGTTTAATTTTTGAACAGATATTTCTTCACGCAAAAAAATGTAGTCCATAATGTCGCCGTCTGAAAAATGTTGAAGCAATCTCCTCACGTAATACAAAATTTAGGAAGTGGTGCACCAGGCCGAGCGAGGAGCTGGTTATCGTCCAATATTTTATACCTCGACGAAAATACACGCGCTTGCAAGCTGATATATATATATATATATATATATATATATATATATATATATATATATATATATATATATATATATATATATATATATATATATATATATATATATATATATATATATATATATATATATATATATATATATATATATATATATATATATATATATATAGATAGATAGATAGATAGATAGATATATTTTAATAAGATTAATTATTCTAACACCATTCTTCTCAATATATCTTATGTTTTTCTTCACTGTCGAGGGTAGTTGAAAAATTAACTCTCCAAAGGTCATTTTCACATTTTATTTATGGTCTGACGCCAAGAAGCATTCCGCAAGATGCTTCTTACATTTTCAAAGACAATTTTACATACTCTGTTAATGCTTATATTCGTTTTTGGGTGAGGTGATAGGACATGAATCATTGGGTACATTTCATAAAACATTTTACATACTCTGTTAATTTTTTGGGGGTGAAGTGATAGGACACGAATCAATGGGGGTACATTGCGTGTTTCATCTTATTGCTTCTGTGTTGGTTCGGGGTCTTGAAGTGGGTAGAATGTAATTATGTGTTAATTGGCTGTTGATTGCTGGTTTGAACTTTTTGATGTGTAGGGCCTTGTTGATGTTGGGTCTCTTGTTGTCGTTGTATCTGTCGATAATTTCTCTGTTGCTTGTTAACATTTCTCTGTTGATGGTCTGGTTGTGTGAGGAGATTATATGCTCCTTGATGGAGCCCTGTTGTTTGTGCATTGTTAGTCGCTTAGAAAGAGACGTTGTTGTCTTGCCTATATACTGAGATCTTTGGGGCTAACAGTCCCCAAGTGGGCATGTGAAGGCATAGACGACGTTGGTTTCTTTCAAGGCTGAAAGTTCTGTTTGATGTCTGGAGAGTTCTTCACGAGTAGGTTGGCCGTTTTCTTGTTTTTGTAATATATTGTTAATTGTATCTTCTGATTTGTGTCTGTGGGGATAACGTTCCTATTAATAATAACTTTCAGGACACTTTCCTCCGTTTTATGAGCCGTCGAAAAGAAGTTCCTGTAAAACAGTCTAATAAGAGGTACAAGTGTTGTGTTAATTGATTCTTCAGAGGTTGCATGGCGTTTCACTTTTCTTTTAATGACATCTTCAACATAACCAGTAGAGAAGCCATTGTTGACTAGGCCCTACAGAGCTCTACATCGATCTGCTTCCAACCAGAGCTGTGAGTGAGAGCTCGGTTGACGTAAGCGTTGACAACACTCCTCTCGTACCTGTCTGGGCAGTCACTACAGGCATTAAGGCACAATCCTATGGTTGTTTCCTTAGTGTAGACTGCAGTGTGGAAGCCACCATTTCTTTCCGTGACTGTTACATCTAGAATGGGCAGCTTCCCATCACTATCCATCTCATAAGTAAAACTTAACACCGAATTTTGCTCGAATGCCTACTTCATCTGCTGCAAACTTCTGACATCAGGTACCTGGATAAATATGTCGTAAACGTACCTGCAATATATGGCGGGTTTCAAGTCCATGTCAACTAAAATCCTCTGCTCTATAGTACCCATGTAGAAGTTCGCAAACAGGACACCTAGGGGGGGGGGGAACCCAGGTCGCTTCTTCTGGTCGCTTACGTCGATGGAGCTTTCACTCGCGGCAAGTGAGTGGTGTGGGTCATTCGGTCCAGCTTCTGCACTGGCTTGGGGTCTTGAAGTGGGTTGAGTGTAACTGTATATTAGCTGGTTATTGATTGCTGGTCTAGACTTCTTGATATGCAGCGCTTCACTGATGTCTAATCTTCTATTGTCATTGTATCTATCAATTATTTTGTTGTTGCTCGTCAAAATATCCCTGGTGATCGTCTCGTTGTTGTGGCGATTACATGTCCCTTGATGACCCCTTGATAGCCCTGTTGTTTGCGAATTGTCAAAAGCCTAGAGAGAGACATTGTTGTCTTGCCTATATACTGAGCTTGTTGAGGGCTGACAATCCTCAAAAGGCACGTGAAGGGGTAAACGAAGTTGGTCTCTTTCAAGGCGTTTTTCATGGTGTCGGGAGAATTCTTCATTAGCAGGTTGGCGGTTATCCTACCCTTATAATATATTGTTAGCTTAATCTTTTGGTTGACGTCATTTGGGGTAACGTTCCTATCAATAATCTCTTCAATGGCTCTTTACTTCTCTTTGTAGGCCGTGGATAAGAAGTTTCTGCTGAACAATTTTATTGGAAGAACGGGTATTGCGGTATTAGTTGTTCCGTTGCCTATTGCACACCTCGCCACCTTCCTTCTCATGATGTCTTCGACATAGCAACTGAAGAACCCATTGTTGACCAAAATCTGCCTTATTCTACATAACTCCTCATCTACCTGCTTCCACCCAGAGGTGTGAGTAAGAGCTCGGTCGACGTAAGTGTTCACAACACTCCGTTGTATCTCTCCGGGCAGTCGATGTCAGCGTTAAGGCACATCACTATGTTTGTCTCCTTAGTATATACTGCATGATGAAAGCTGCCGTTCCTTTCCATGACTGCTACATCTACGAAGGGCAGCTTACCCCCACTCTCCATCTTATAAGTGATGTTTAAAACTGAGTTTTGTTCGAAAGCTTCCTTCAACTGCAACAGTCGTTTGATATCCAGGACTTGTACAAATATGTCGTCGACATACCTGCAGTAGATGGGGGGTTTTAGGTCTATATTGATGACTTCAATGTAGGAACCTTCTTCATCGGTTTAGATTAATAACTCGAATGTTGGAGCCTTCCTCATCAGTTCAGATTGATGGCTTGAATGTAGAAACCTTCTTCGTCGGTTTAGATTGATGACTTGAACGTAGGATCCTTCCTCATTGGTTCAGATTGATGATTTCAATGTCAGAGCCTTTCTTATTGGTTCACATGGGCTTTCATTTAATTGTTTTTCATAATATATATGATACTAGCTATGATGACGTTCAGAAACAGATTGGAAGTAGAGTAATCCACTCCCAACATGATAAGAGAGGGAATAATTTGAGGAAATCTCTTGTGTGAGATTGACGGCAATGTGAATGTGATTTTCCTGGATAGCATCAAAAGTTTCCTGGTTTTGTGTGTGTAGTCAGTTAGTTAATTAACACGTGTGCGTGGGTTTATGAAAGGATTACTGAAGAGCGGCCGGCTTTCGGGTAGCTATTCCGGGTTAGTTTAGGGTTTACACGTGGAGTTAGTTGCTGGCCATCCGGCATCCAATGCAACCCGTTCTCACACTTGCTTATAGTCAACATCTTGCTTATGAATATGTGCATGTGTGACATAGTAATTTATTGTGAACATTTGAGTTTACCTTGAAAAGTTGAATAGAAAACCACAACCTAACCTAACCTTCCTAGTATGTTAAGATATTACATATAGTCCTGAACCTATACCTATATTGATATTACAGTTTTATAAAAGTAATAAAACAAAACTAAAATATTTAAATAAATTGTAAAGTAACTCAGGATATTGTCAAATTTTGTATAAAATTTCTATTGTTTAATAAAACTGAGAGAAAAAGTTAGTGCCTTGAAAACAAATATGGTTTGGAATATGTCAAATATATACTTATTTATAAGCAAAATAGAGACTATAAGCAATAAGTCATTTATGTGCAGTTGTGTGCGAGAGCAGGTTGCCCAGTATCATGGCCGGAGTCTGGCCAACACCCGCGGCCTGCTGAGGTGGTCAAAGGTTCCCGTGTGGCACTTGAGGAGGTAATGAACAACGTACGTTTTCTGGAGTGATGGAGAGCGGAATACTCGTAATGTTGGATAGCTTATAACTCACGAGAGTAATGAACAACAGAAACTAGTTGAAGTTATGAACACCCATACACTAGTGGTAGTAATGAACACCCATACACTAGTGTTAGTAATGAACACCCGTACACTAGTGGTAGTAATGAACACTCATACACCAGTGGGAGTAATGAACACCCATACACTAGTGTTAGTAATGAACACCCATACACTAGTGGTAGTAATGAACACCCATACACTAGTGGTAGTAATGAACACCCATACACTAGTGTTAGTAATGAACACCCATACACTAGTGGTAGTAATGAACACCCATACACTAGTGGTAGTAATGAACACCCATACACTAGTGGTAGTAATGAACACCCATACACTAGTGGTAGTAATGAACACCCATACACTAGTGTTAGTAATGAACACCGATACACTAGTGGTAGTAATGAACACCCATACACTAGTGGTAGTAATGAACACCCATACACTAGTGTTAGTAATGAACACCCATACACTAGTGGTAGTAATGAACACCCATACACTAGTGGTAGTAATGAACACCCATACACTAGTGGTAGTAATGAACACCCATACACTAGTGGTAGTAATGAACACCCATACACTAGTGTTAGTAATGAACACCCACACACTAGTGGTAGTAATGAACACCCACACACTAGTGGTAGTAATGAACACCCATACACTAGTGGTAGTAATGAACAACCCCCCCCCCCCGGGAAGAAGAGGCGACACTCAGAGCATCACCTCCAGACGAGAGAAGCAGCGCTCGACACAAGCCAACGCCGAACATTCAGGACTTATTGTGCCATTTTTCAGCGGCAATATGTCAGACTTGGAAGCGGATTAGAGCTGACGAGTGGGGGGGTCTCGCCAAGAAATATTGTGGAAGAATTTCAGCCATTCTCTGAGTACAGCAGTGTGGGAAAGTTGGTGGAAGTGGTAGGCGAAGCCACCCCGGAGGCCATTGTCGGCGGCTGCATTCATCATTCGTGTGAGCTGGGTAATGGAGAGGAGGAGACAACAGGCCGGGAATTCTGGCGAGGAGTCTGTTCTGAAGTCATGATTCGTGGAGAGGTATTTGCTGTTAGTACAGATGTGTTGTGTTGTTTTGGGGGGGGCGGTGTTGGCTGTTGTGTTTTGCGTGCATGTGTTGTGGCTGGTGACTGTGCTCTGTTGCAGGTGTGTGTGTGTGTGTGTCGCACGCACACAGGCGTACGCGCACACACAAAGGCGTACGAGCACACACACACAGGCGTACGCACGCACACACACACCACACACACACACACACACACACACACACACACACACACACACACACACACACACACACACACACACACACACACACACAGTGGAGAGCCAACTACAGGAGGTGGTGACTAGAAACTTCTTAACCCAACATGTCAGAGAACCCACAAGGATGAGAGGACATGATGAACCATCGAGACTCGACCTGGTCTTCACCCTGAACGACTCCGACTAAGAGAAATCGGTTTGAGGCCCCAGTAGGAATGACGATCACAGTGTATTGGTGTTTGAGAACCTGATTGAAGAAGGGTTATTGAACTCGAGGAGGGATACCGAAACCAAAAGGTTAGCATACCGAAAGGGAAACTATGAGGAGATAAGAAATGCCTAACAGATATAGCATGGGAAACAGAGCTCAGGGAAAAGACGGCCCAAGATATGGCTACATCACGACAAAATGTAAGACCAGCAAACAGTTTGTCCAGCCCAAAAGGAAAACAGCGAAATGAAGATGAGAAACCCCTGGTTAATCAGAGATTAGGCTAGCTAAGCATCAAAGTAAAAGGGCATGGAGAACTATAGAATAACAGGACACTGGAGAGCAGAGAAAGATACCAGAATGCCAGGAACGAATGGCAGATATGAGAAGAAAGAGGCAGAAAGACAATACGAAAATGACATCGCAAGCAAGCAAAGACTCAGCCTAAATTGCTGCATAGCCACATCAGGAGAAAAACACAGTAAAGGAGCAGGTTATGAAATTAAGGATAGGAGCAGAAGGATTCACTACAAACGACAAGAAGTGTGTGAGAACTGAATAAGAATTCCAAGAGGTCTTCACCTTAGAGCAAGGAGAAATCCCAGAATAAGAGAGGGAATAGCTAACCAGGAACCACTGGAAGACTTTGAGATTACCAGCGGGGAAGTAAGGAAGTGTTTACTAGAGTTGGATGTGACAAAGGCTATAGGCCCAGATGGAATCTCCCCTTGGATACTAAAGGAAGGAGCAGAAGCACTGTGCCTACCACTCTCCATAGTGTATAACAAATCACTGGCAACAGGGAACTGCCAGAAATTTGGAAAGCAGCTAACGTAGTCCCGATATACAAGAGGGGATAGACAGGAGGCACTGAACTACAGGCCAGTGTCCCTAATCTGCATACCATACCAGCTGATGGAGAAGATTGTGCGAAGAAAGCTAGTGGAGCACCTGGAGCGAAAGAACTTTGTAACACAGCATCACATGGATTCAGGGATGGCAGGTCCTGCCTCACAGGGTTACTTGAATTCTACGACCAGGCAACAAAAATAAGGCAAGAGAGAGAAGGGTGGGCAGACTGCATATTTTTGGATTGTCAGAAAGCCTTTGATACAGTGCCACACAAGAGGCTAGTGAAAAAGCTGGAGATGCAGCTGGAGTGAAAGGGAAGGTACTCCGTTGGATACAGGAGTACCTAAGCAACAGGAGACAACGAGTCAGTGTGAGGGGTGAGGTCTCAGATTGGCGAGACGTTACGAGTGGAGTCCCGCAGGGGTCAGTCCTTGGACCTATACTGTTTCTGATATATGTAATGATCTCCCAGAGGGTATAGAATCGTTTCTCTCAATGTTTGCCGATGATGCAAAAATTATGAGGAGGATTGAAACGGAGGACGATAGTAGGAGGCTACAGGATGACCTAGACAGACTGAGTGAATGGTCCAACAAATGGCTGTTGAAGTTCAACCCGAGTAAATGCAAAGTAATGAAACTAGGCAGTGGAAATAGGAGGCCAGACACAGGATACAGAATAGGAGGTGAAGTACTTAATGAAACGAACAGAGAGAAAGATCTAGGAGTTGATATCACACCAAACCTGTCTCCTGAAGCCCACATAAAAGAATAACGTCTGCGGCATATGCGAGGCTGGCTAACATCAGAACAGCGTTCAGGAACCTGTGTAAGGAATCATTCAGAATCTTGTACACCACATATGTAAGACCAATCCTGGAGTATGCGGCCCCAGCATGGAGCCCGTACCTATCAAGCACAAGACGAAGCTGGAAAAAGTCCAAAGGTATGCCACTAGACTAGTCCCGAACTAAGAGGCATGAGTTACGAGGAAAGGCTGCGGAAATGCACCTTACGACACTGGAAGACAGAAGAGTAAGGGGAGACATGATCACACCTACAAATCCTCAGAGGAATCGACCGGGTAAACAAGATAAACTATTCAACACTGGTGGGACGCGAACAAGGGGACACAGGTGGAAGCTGAGTACCCACATGAGCCACAGAGACGTTAGAGGAACTTTTTCAGTGTCAGAGTAGTTAACGGATGGAATGCATTAGGCAGTGATGTGGTGGAGGCTGACTCCATACACAGTTTTAAATGTAATATGATAGAGCCCAGTAGGCTCAGGAATCTGTACACCAGTTGATTGACAGTTGAGAGGCGGGACCAAAGAGCCAAAGCTCAACCCCCGCAAGCACAATAGGTGAGTACAAATAGGTGAGTACACACACACACACTACAAAATACGACCATCGAGCACAAACAATATTTCATATATTATGTCCAAAACCCACTTAGGAGGGAAATCTCGCTTCACAACTTCCCTGGTGGCCTCCTGACAAGATTAAGACATAAAACTTAACAATGAATATTTCAAATATATCGAAAACACTTTGACTGAGTTCCGCATAAAAGACTGATTCGTAAATATAACAAACAAACGTAGTAACCGGAAGAGCACTTTCATTGTCGAGAGAGTACTTATATCAGAAAACAGAGAGTCACAATGAGGCGTTGAAAATTGGATCAAAATAGGGACATTAACCCCCCCCCCAAAAGGTTGGTTCCAGAAGCCATACTACTTTTCATCTTGTTAATTACATAACTACTGAGAAAGAATCTCATATATAAATTTGCAGATAATTCATAAATTTATGGGAAACGTTGGATGAATGAAAGCTAAAGAATACTTCAGTAACTTCAACACACCTACTGGAATTCAGTGCCACTCAATGTAACGCGATAAGAATTGGATAGGAATCAGCAGGACGGTATTCAACGACAGGAATCACAGGACGGTATTCAACGGACGGAATCAGCAGGACAGCACTGTGGAGAAATGCCCAACAGACCACCAGAACATTAGCTAACCAGTGCACAGTTACAAACCCCGTAAGATTTCAACTTAGATTCAACAGAGCAGAAGAAGTTGTTAAACACATATGGCAAGATCTTACTGAAGCGACCATACGAGTCATAAATACTCATACTCCGCCCCAAGTACAACTGAACAGAACACCAACCTTGTGGGCCAGCCAGAGGCTTAGGCCCCGCGCAGGAATATCCCTGCAAAAAAAGTACGTGTATTCAAACAGACAGGAATCAACGAGGTCGATCACGATAAACAAGTCTACCACAGACGCACAAGTCTACCACAGACGCACACGTCTACCACAGACGCACAGTCTACCACTGACGCACAAGTCTACCACAGACGCACAGTCTACCACAGACGCACACGTCTACCACAGACGCACAAGTCTACCACAGATGNCTTAGCTGACGGTATGTTTGCGATAATGTCTCACCCTTACTGTGCATGTGTAACTATTGTCATAATTATTTTTCCTTGACAACTACACATGCCGTTATCCTCTGAGACGTCGACTTCTTCACACGATCCTAGAAAATTCCATCCGTGTTATTAGTCAATCATTCATCTATACTAGCCAGTAGTGAAACTCTGGATGCTTGAGATAACGTGTGTTACTTCTTCCGCCACTGATGCTTTCCCCATGCTTGAATAACATCTGGTGACGGCCTCCTTACAAGCTTCTTTTAGACAAATCTAGCTCACAACTCCGATGTAAGCTACCAACTTGTGTGTGGTGTGTGTGTGTGTGTGTGTGTGTGTGTGTGTGTGTGTGTGTGTGTGTGTGTAGGTGTGTGTGTGTGTGTGTGTGTGTGTGTGTGTGTGTGTGTGTGTGTGTGTGTGTGTGTGTGTGTGTGTGTGTGTGTGTGTGTGCGGGGACAGGCGAAATGACCAGACCAGGAGGAAGGACGCTGTCAGGCGGTAAACTTCAAGTTTACTCAAGAAAGTCTCCCGAGTTGGTATTAGACGCGACAGGTGATGTGGCCCAAACGTCTTGACCCCTTGACCAGGCTGACAGCGGCTACCTCCACCAGGTCTCCCCCCTCTTTCCCCATGCAACACACCTCCCCCCCCCCCTCCCCGACCCCTGGACAGGTCTACCCCCGACTCCGCTGTCCAAGACCTAATAACTCGATTCTGCTGACACAATTAGTAAATTCAGGTTAGTTAGTTCATTTATTATGCACCCCATACCCATCTTGTGGGCGGTAGTGGAAAGGGTTACAGAGGCACATAATGGGCTCAGGGACTGAACCCCACAATTCATTTAGCTAAACAAGTTACAATCTTGATGAGCTAGTTACAAAATTCAATATAAGTCGTCACATCAACAATGGGTTCGAGATCGACCTCAAGTACAGGTTCTAAATTAAGCAACTGACATATGTGGAGAGCTAGTGTCAAAATTTATATGTTTGTCCTGCACACCGCCTCCCATCCAGTGGGCAGCGGTGGATAGGATACAATCACTCAGTTACTACCTACAGTTAGCAAACTGGGGATATTTGGCTCCCCTTCTCTCTTCTCCACGTCAACCCTCCCATCCAGCACATCTCCTCAGGCACCTACACATACACACGCAGACATCTCACGCCATACTGCTGCGCCTGGAACTCCTCTCACACACTTACACTGTCAATAACCTCACACTTACACTGTCAATGTCCTCACACTTACACTGTCCGTGTCCTCACACGGTCAGTTTCACTGACTTCATTAACATAGCTCGAGATTGTCTGCACTGAAATACGACAATTATGAAAAAAACGAGAATTCCAAGAACCAACAATTTTATGTTACTCCTTTGTAGTATTAAGATCCAGATAAGATCATACAACAACATACACGTTCTCTGTCTAAAGTAGCTAAACGCAACTTACGATATGGTAATATTAAATATGGGTGTATAAGAGATTTAATGGGAGTACCCGGTGGTGCCCGGGTCTCGTTCCCCATCTCTTCCCCTCTCCACACACTTACAGTTTCGCCTCACTCTCCATTTTCTTTGCTTCTCCTCTCCTCTTCTCTTTTCCCCGTCTCTTCCTCTCTCTACATTTTTCCACCTCTTTTCTTTCCTCTCCCTCAACATTCCCCAACTCTTCTTCGCTCCACTTTCCCACCTCTTCTTCCTCTCTCCTCTTTCTATCCCTTCCCCCTTCTCACCCTTCCCTCTTTCTCATAAAATGTAAAGCGAGTACTTGGAACGACCCCAATTAGCTTATGTTATTCCCATCCCGCCAGTGTTTCATGTTGAAAAGTTGGATGACGCTAGTCCCCATCGTCTGGCCTCTTACTCTGGATTGACAGGCAGATAATCAGACATTCTATTTTATAGATATAGATATAATTTGCAATCCAGCTGTATATTTTACGGAAGGTATATTGTACTTTTAATGCACAAAAGAATATAATTTTCACAAGCTACACATGAAAAATGGAAACTAATTATATATCTTCCGTGACCCCAAATAAAGAATGTTTCGAAAATTGTGATTGAGGAAAATTTGTGAAAAACGTTTGTGATAATTTTTCCTGATACAGTTATTAGGTACAAAATACCATTATTAAAGTAAGGTAATACCTTAGTGCCTGTGATCAAGATAAAAAAAATTGTTATAAGATCTAAATCAGTTTGCAACTTAAAATACTAATAATATTGATCAATTTAAAAGAGAACATAAATTTTGTGAAAGGATTGGGTGTATGGTACAATGGAGACATTTGAATTATGTGTCTATCCACAGAGATACTTAAAAGTGAAAGAGAACGTGGCGATATTCTTACATTTAAACATTGTTTAGCGGTAATGCTGAACCAAATTAAAACAGACGAAATAAGTGATTCTTAAGTGATTTTGCAGTACATTACAAAGTGACACTTAACCCCAAAGTATAATACCAACTGAAAGAAATATTCAACATTTAGTAAAAGGAATAAAAATGTAATAAAATTATTCATGATAACTACCCCTTAATTGCATATGTACAGACATATTATAACTTGTGATCCTAATACTCTTCTCATGCCTATAATTAACTCCGCAAGGCGATGCTGCTTAGAACCTCGCTAAATCGTTAATTCTTGTAATAAATCCTCTAGAAAGATAGATCTTATAAATATATATATATATATATATATATATATATATATATATATATATATATATATATATATATATATTTATATATATTATATATATAATATATATATATATATATATATATATATATATATATATATTTATATATATTATATTATAATAATATATATATATTATATATATATATATATATATATATATATATTATTTATATATATATATATATATTTTAATATTTTATTATATATATATATATATATATTATATATATATCTATATATATATATATATATATATATATATATATATATATATGTCTCTGTGTGCGTGTGTGTGTTGACGTTTTATTGTCCAGACTTTGTGTCAACAGCTCCACAAACACAGACAGACTTCTGCCTGGATGAGGGTCGGGTGAAGGATACATCTGTGTGTTTACACAGCAGGAAACCACAGCAGATGCTATTGTTGCCATATATATATATTTTTTTTTTTTGGAGTCCTGTGGCACATTTTCCCTAACATTAATATTGAGAAATTGACGGCTACATATTTTTGTTAACACCACGCACTGTCTCCTCGTAAAAACTTGTGCGTCCAAAATGGAGCTAATTAACATTTGCATATCAGATAGTTGTGCTCAAACGTTACATTTGTCCTCTAGTTTTTCTCAATACTTCAGTGAAAATAAAAGCGCGACAAAAAAACGTAGCTATTTACATATCAAAAGGTATCGAAGGTAAAAGATTTAGCAGGTTGCTGCCTAAATCCTGGAGCACTCGGACGGTGGATATGCCAGGGCGCGAGGCTTTCCTGACAAAGGGGATAGGCTTTAGTACCATTAGAGGTTACAGCGGGCTGCAGGGGAAGATGGTCTCCTGCTGGGGGCGCGAGGAAGGGCCTCGTCAGGACCCTGAGATTGACTAATCTGGGGTAATGGATGATTCGGGTTTATTTCTAATCAGCAATGAGTTTCCAACATTCAATAAATACTAGATATCAGCTACAGAGATACAATGAAGTCACATCTCCTGTGGTGTTGATGTGGGCGACATCTTCTCAGATCAGCTGAGACTTCTCTTGTCGACCCTGGCCATCATGGGGCTTCCGTGATGTCTCTTAATGAACAAAACACCACACGTTCTTGTGGAGTAGCTGTAACATCCTCACTCAGCCACCACACTCTTCATGCTCTCAACCGTACGGACCAATCACTACACGCTCCTCATCTGCTGCCACCAATGACTTCCTTCAAACTACAATTTGAAGAAACACCGCCACACGACTGTCGTTCCACTTACTCGAAATGCCATCCTTTCAGTTCCAATTCTTCATCATAAACAAAATCAACATCCAGGAGAGCTTATGTCCGTGCTGAATAACCCATGAACGGTGCTGATGATCTAACTCATCAGTGTAGTCTTCTGTAGCATCATTTGCAAGCAGGCTCGGGCCTTTCAGACAGAGCAGTGAGTCAAGGATGCTCTCCTCAAGGCACTTTGCTCATTAGATGAATATTCAACCTCGTCCAATCATAATTAAGCTTCGTGTCACGCGACACCATTGAATAACACGGCAAGCGTCGAGATGGTCCAAGTGACGTCACAGTATCACTCTCCACAGAGAAAAATATACATTTGAAATACTGAAAATAAATGAAAACTCTTTTAATAAAAAATAGTTTTATTTATTTAAATAAGAGTTCTTACATTCTTGAACAGCCGCTGACACGCATAGCGTTTCTAGCAGGATCTTAATCCTATTTTCACTCACACAAACACACACACACATACACACACACACACACACACACACACACACACCACACACACACACACACACACACACACAACACACACACACACAACACACACACCCCACACACCACACAGATGCCGAAAAAATATAAGAAATTCACTTTCGCAAACAGTGGTAGGTGGTTACAACAAGTTAGGTGAGAAGATGGTGGAGGCCAAGACCGTCAGTAGTTTCAAAGCGTTACATGACAAAGAGTGTTGGGAAGACGGGACACCACGAGCGTAGCTCTCATCCTGTAACTACACTTAGGTAATTACACCACACACACACACACACAGTACCGAATAAGAGGGCTGGTACCATAAGCTGGAGAGTCAGGCAGGTGTAGCTGGTAAGGTGCTCCAGTGGATAAGGGAGTACCTAAGCAATAGGAAGCAGAGAGTTACGGTAAGGGTGAGACCTCCGATGGCGTGACGTCACCAGTGGAGTCCCACAGGGCTCTACTCGGTCTATCTTGTTTCTGATATATGTAAATGTTCTCCGGAGGGTATCGATTCATTTCTCTCAATGTTTGCGGACGATGCCAAAATTATGAGAAGATTAAAACAGAAGAGGACTGTTGAGGCTTCAAGAAGACCTAGACAAGCTGAAGGAATGGTCGAACAAATGGTTGTTAGAGTTTAACCCAATCAAATGTAATGTAATGAAGATAGGTGTAGGGAGCAGGAGGCCAGATACAAGGTATCATCTGGGAGAGGAAATTCTTCAGGAATCAGAGAAAGAAAAAGACTTGGGGTTGATATCACGCCAGACCTGTCCCTGCACACATATCAAGAGGATAACATCAGCGGCATATGCCAGGTTGGCCAACATACGAACGGCATTCAGAAACTTGTGTAAAGAATCATTCAGACTTTGTATACCACATAAGTCAGGCCAATCCTGGAGTATGCAGCCCCAGCATGGAGTCCATATCTAGTNTATATATATATATATATATGACAGTGTCAGACCACGGAGGAAGAATTGAAACAGGAATTTACTTAAGTACTTTCGTATATTAATATATCTCAGAAGAAATGAATTCATGAATTCATCATTCCTTCTGAAGATGTATTAATATACGAGAGTACTTAAGGAAATTCCTGTTCAATTCTTCCTCCGTGGTCTGACAGTTTATATATATATATATATATATATATATATATTATATATATATATATATATCTGTAATATATATATATATATATATATATATATATGCGGAAAATCCACAGAGAAAAATGAAAGGAGGTAACGTTTCGACTTTGTTAAAGCCTTTGTCAAACTTTGTCAAACTTTGTCAAACTTTGTTAAAGCCTTTGTTTGTTTGGTTTGACAAAGGCTTTAACAAAGTCGAAACGTTACCTCCTTTCATTTTTCTCTGTTGATTTTCCGCATAAAATGATCAGTGTTTTGTGATCGTCAATTGCATATATATATTATATATATATATACATATTCCCTAATAAAATGGAAAGCGATATAATATGAAAAATATATTTTTGTTTACTTTTAATTTAATTAAAATCCACATGTTTGGAATACATCGTTGTATTCACCAGATCCAAAACACTTAAAGACTTAACTTCTTCTGCCAGTTCATTATAATGTGAGACTTTTTTAATGAACACAGTTTTGCTTACTACAACGTGGGGGATAAGGTAATGTCATTGATTTAAAAAAAAAATCAACTTACATGACTTAATCATTTAAAAGATAGATTTTTTATCAGTGTTTTTAATTTGTTATCTTTTAACTTCGAGAAAGATAGCATTTTAAACAAAGTAATTCCATATCTGATACAAGTCCAAAAGAATTAAAATATATTACAAATTATCCAGTTCACACGTTATAAAACAATGTTACCCAATAATAAATACCAAATAATATACTCAATACCTTAATTAAGTAGAAAGTAATTATAAAACAAGAAGTCGCTCAAAATAAGCACAAAATATTTAAGGAGGACACAGCATAAGTAAAAGGAAAGCCAAAATCAACCTACAAAGTTTACATGGTATAAAACTATACGGCTGAAACATTATTTTTCACAGAGGCCGCAGCTCCTGACATATAAAGGTCCCGATAGCAGTCCGGTTGGTTCTCGACTCACAATCGAGAATTTCGGTTTCGAATCCCGGGCGGGACAGAAGTGGTTGGCGCATTCCCTATAACCTAATGGTTCCTGTTCACCCTAGTAGTAAGTAGGTACTCAGGAGTTAGTAAGCTTGTTATGGGGTTGCATCCTGGGCGCTGTGTGTCTTGCTAGTGGCTCAGTGGAAGAACTGCGGACGGCTTTTTGTGTAGTCTAGGGTTCAAGGCTCTGATGGTCGTAGCTTTACCACAGCGACACAGTCTCCGTGGCGCTGTGGTAAAATTTGCTTGTTTATTTTTTTATACCCTTCAAGTATTATTAAACAACGTGTACACGAATAGAGAGTCATTACCCATATCAGAAGATATTTATGAAAAATGTATAACAGAGAACTACAACCACAACAACAAACAACCCCGCCATAAAATTATTACAAATCTACTATGAGCTTACAATATAAATCTGAAAAAAGAATAATTAAAAATATAATTTCATATGGAGAGAAACAGACAGCTCCAGACCAAAGATTGAAATTCATTATTTACTACAAATAAAAATAAATTGCTGATTTAATACTTAGGACGCCCCATTAAATAATACAATCCTCTCTAGAAAGCAGACGCCGTATACCAATTAACATGTCCCAATGAAGGCTATTTTGTATTAAATAGTGAAACGTATCTTATATTCAGTGTTTTTTTTTGAGATATATACAAGAGTTCTTACTTTCTTGTACAGCCACTAGTACGCGTAGCCTTTCGAGCAGGTCCCTGAATACGACCCCCGCCGCGAAGAATCTTTGTTACAACCAAGTACACATTTTACTGTCGATTAAAAGAGGCTACAGTTAAGATTTGCGACCAGTAATCCTCCCCGGCCAGGATACGAACCCATAACAGAGAGCTCGCGGAACGCCAGGCGAATGTCTTACCACTACACCACGGAGACTGTGTGTAGTGGTGTAGACCGGAGTGTTAGTAACAGCCCAACAGAAAAAGACGTAATCCACTGAATATGGATTACGTCTTTGGGGATTCTTTGCTTTGTCTTGAGAGTCGTTAACAAGAAGCTCCTATGATAACAGTATACAAGTGGGCCAATCTCTAATGTGTTTAGCTCTTCAGCAGTTGTGACACAGTAGGTCATCTTCCTTACGATGGCTTTCTACCTATACCCATTAGAGAAGGGGAGTCAAACTCATTTGCTATGCCAGCCATATTTTACATTATTCTACAAGATCAGGGATATGACAGTGAAAACCATCCACCCTCCAATAGAGGGCAAGATTGAAAATGCCAACATTTTAATAATAAAATTGACCTAATTACTTAATATTGCTGCCTCCTGGCACTTGGCATCTTTTGGTCTGGTTCATTCAGGTGGGAATCTGTTAATTGAGAACGAAGTCTAGATTTTATTACGTACAGTACAGAAAAGAGCTGATCAAAGACGTATATGCTTCCAAACATGTGCATAACCTTTGAGGCCAAACACTTGATCCTGGAATAACTTTGTACCAGTTACTGATAAATGTGTCAACATGAACTCAACACAATTCCCTCTTAGAGCAGAATCACATAGTAATACAGATGTTTATAGTTATTTACAACACTCCGAACGCAGCATTTAAAAAAGTTGCAGTTTCATTTCAAATGCACGAATGTAGTTTATATGACTCTCCCAATTTATTGCGTCCTTGCAGTTTTGTGTTCAGATAATTGAAGTAAAATGTGATATCCTTCACCAAAGCTTATTCTCGAACCAATTTTTCAGATTATCCAGATCGTTCTCTTTCAGTTATATATAAAGTAAATTTTCACAAGACACTCCATTAAAGAAATTCAGTACTTTTTCCCCAGACTCATTCATTGAACACAGGTGTGCTATGGCAGTCCGTGGAGGTTCATATTTACCTTCCAAACGCAACTGAACAGTCCGTTATTAATGGTTGCTGCTCGTATTCACTGTATTTATGACGATATCCATGATGTTAACAATTGTTCATGCGTTACTGCACAACACTTCTTAATAATTTATAGTGTCGGGGGACAGGCAGCCAGTGTATAAATACAATACATGTTAGGCTTACATCGAGGTTTCCCCTCTCAGGGTCAAATTACTGACCCTCCCCAGGATGTAACCCCCTCAACAAGCTGACTAACTCGTGGGTACCTATTTACTGCTTGTCGGATATGCCCATTAGGTGAAAGGAAACACGCCTAACCACTTCTGTTCAGCCCGAGATTCGAACCCGGAATTCTCGATTGTGAATCGCGAACGAACCCGACTGTAAAACCCGGACGATCAAATGCTCCAATAGTAGACAGCTTAATTATTTCGGACTCCCTTTCCTCACTACTAGCAATAAACAGTTTGCAATCAAGAAATAACGTGTTTGTCTCAGAAACCAGACATAGATATATAAGCATACTTAGCAATAGGGTATATATAAAAATGTTGTGGATTCCTTCTCACATTGACCTGCAGGAACATGATAAAGTTGACGCCCATGCTAAGGTTGCAGTAAATAAAGACAGTAATGAACGGAATCTTGAGTTATCAAATAGGTCCCTTAAAAGTGTCATTAGACGAGAACTCTTGGATGGATTTGAAGAAAGTAGAACAGTGCCAACTGGAATTAGCAGGTTCATTGTTTATCACATTTTTTTTTATTTTTATTTTTACATGCAAAGCATGCAATCTAAATACAATAAAAACAATACAAAATACAGAACAAAGGAAAACAATAGACCACCGGCCAGAAGGGCCGACAGCAAAGCACAACAAAACACACACACGAGAAAGCATAGAAAAATACAGCATACAACAAAACACAAAACATAATACAAAGGCAAACTAGCAAACACAGTAACATCACAAAACAAAATCCCCAGAAAATACAAACCATACATTCAGAGGCATAACAGGAAACATAACAGGACAAACACAATACAGCCCAAACAAAACAAAGGACAAACACGTACAAAAGGTAATAGCAATATAAAACACCAGGTCAAACGCACAGCACAAACAATACAGGAATAAACAACACACACCAAACTACCCGCCCCGTAAACAAAGGGCGAAGCAAAAATAAACAATAAAAATCAACAATAAAATTAAACAATAAAAATAAACAAGCAAAACACGCACACCTGAAAACAAAACAGGCACAAACATAACAACAAACATGCACTGGCCTGAAGGACCGAGATTAAAACAACAAAGTACATCATGCAACAAAACCAAACACTTCAGCACAAAACAAAACAATACAATTTTATACAAATTTTGACAAAGCCACTAAAACACTGGCCTGAAGGGGCCTACAACAAAAACAACAATGAACAGAAACATAATGATCCAAGAAAAGAAACAATAGCGGAAATTTAAGAAATACAACAAAGCACTGGCCTGAAGGGCGCACAATAGGTACAACACATCACAAACAAACCACAGGTCCAAGCACACACCAAGCACACTGACTACTCAAATTTCTCATACTTATCCGGCCACTCCGCTGCCGGGTAGCGAATACAACATGCCTCCCCAAGTAACATGACGTCCTCCGAAATAGGTTTATCACGAACCGTACGAGGATCAGGCATTGACTCTGGCACACCCACAAAAAAACACCGAGCCCGTCGAACCCAGATGGAAGAAGGGCACCACGGAACAGGATGCACACGTCAGCAACTTGAAACCGCAAAGGATGCCTGATCAACAACCGCCACTCCGGAGGCCAGGATGAGAGGGAGAGGCTTCTTCCCACGAGGCCGGGCAATGGGCATCGAACTGGGAGCCTACTCGGTTTCCTCACAGGGCCCTGCGGCAACCACCGACCGTTGTACCTGCTGGGACCCCCCACGCTTGGCATCCTTCTTCAGCACCAGCTTGATGCCTCGGCTCGCACCAGAATCCACACCACCCACGTCCGGAGGAGCGACCACCCCCACTGCGGAGAACCTTCTGCAGGAGAAAGAACAGGAGGTAAATGAGACGCACAACCATCGTCCATAGCAGACACATGGACGTCAGCCACCACCAGCGTCGTAGAGCGCGAAGCACCCGGAAGCGCCACCTGCGTCATAGTCCACCACATCAGCCCAATCAGTAGAAGACCGCCTGGAACGCTTGGGCACGGGTCGCACATTCTCACAGCCGGAGGCGGACCCAGAACCACGGGCCTCACGAACCGGGCGAACCGACGCCCGACGCAGTACGGCAACCACATGTGGAACCGGGCCGCACACAACAGGACGCTCCGCATCCCCCCCAACACCCAGCACAGCCGTAACACCTGGCGAGGGCGCAGGACCAGGCGCAGCAGCAGGAGACAAGGCAGACGAAGACAACTCGCAGAGACCATCCGGGAGACCCTCGGGAGCAATTGGCACAGCGAAGGGACCAGCGACAGGAGTCACCGGAACACTCGGCAGAGGGAGAACAACCACCGGGGGCATGTCGGGTGACGCAGGGGGGGCCGCATCAGCAGCGAATGGGACATGCCACTCTTCATCTCCGGAATCCACGCCTTGAGGGAGCGGCGGGAAAGCCTCTTCCCGGAACAAGTTGACAGGTGCAGCAGGGGCCTCAGAGCACCCGGTAGCCTGATGCCCTAACTGGCCACATCGGAAACAGGTACGGGGTTGCCGGGCATAATACACCCGAACGTAGTAACCCAGCAGCCGGACAGAAGATGGGATATCCGACCGCAGGCGCATACCTAAGGTACGGATGTTCGTCCGCTTCCCAGCATACTTCCCTGAGGAAAGCGTGTTCACCCGTACACTGATGACAGCACCATACCTCCCGAAGAAGCGCCGGAGAAGGTCTTCAGGGAACTCCAGGGGCACACCGTGCACACTGACATAAGTCAGGGCACCACTGCGGTTCGAGACTGCAACAGAGCCGGCGCCATCCGGCAACGAACGCCCTTCGTACCGACGGAGGAAGTCCCGATACTCCTCCTCCCTCACGAACTTGACAATCACCCGGTGGGCCGTGACAAGTTCAACTCCGTAAACGGCCTCCATTGGGACACGAAGCATGTCACACATCACTAGCTCAACGGCTGGATAACCAGCCTTACAAGAGAACTCCAGTCCCACGGAATTCTGACGCAGAACAGAAGGAAGTTGAAGGCCCCCCATGACAGAACCGCCACGTCAGCTCGCAGCCAGGCAGGCAACAACACTGGGGAGGGCAGAGGCGCCCACCACCTGGCGACCAAATGGGCAAACAACCCCAGCAGTCACGGAGCCCGGGACACGTCCTCACTCCACGGCTGCTCAGGGTCAAGTCCAAAAATGTTGTGGATTCCTTCTCACATTGGCCTGCAGGAACATGATAAAGTTGACGCCCATGCTAAGGCTGCAGTAAATAAAAACAGTAATGAACGGAATCTTGAGTTATCAAATAGGTCTCTTAAAAGTGTCATTAGACGAGAACTCCTGGATGGATTTGAAGAAAGTAGAACAGTGCCAACTGGAATCAGCAGGTCCATTGTTTATCACATTGAAATGTATGAAGTAAAACATGTGTATGGGGCAAGTAACAAAGTCAGTAGACTAACAGACGTTGTCACAGCTCGATTAAGACTTGGCTACAGGTATCTCTGGCAGTTCGGCTTGTATAGGGATCTAGATGAAGTAAAGTGTAAAGTGTGTGGACAAAGACAGGGACACACACTCGAACATTATATTTTGGATTGTAGTAAAATTGAGCCATTTAAAGATAAATCTAAACTCATGCTGTATGATATGGCAAACCTATCTTATTACCAAAGATAAAATACCTGACATCCTTGCACTGTATTCATATTTCGCTTCCAGTAGATAAATGACATATGAGATTAAGAAACTCAGTATTGGGAAGACTAATAATAAACAGCAGCTCCCTAATGACTGTAATATCTCCATTGCTCAAACAATTATGTATTAGCTACCATTAATGTATAATGACTTACTGTAAATATGTGGCTCTTGAAATAGAACATTCTCTGTAACTAGCGGACATAGAACTATAAGGTGTGAAGGATGAAATTGTTTATGCAATAATTTAAGATGAGGTTTGATAGAGACATTTTGTACACTCTGTAATGCTTTTGCGCTACCGCTCACAGGATGAGTATAGGGTGCACAATAAACTAGCCGGAGGCGGCAACAATCAAAATCAATCCAATAGAAATGCCAAATATCATGGTTGGCACTCACAGCTAGTAGTGTTTATTTCAATTTTATAGCCACACTAGCTTTCCTACCCGTCATTTTCGGCGCGTCATCTGTAGCCACACTCACAGCGCCTAGTCTACGCTTATCTAGTCCAGCGATCCTGCCACACTCACCAGGATATTATCATCTGTTGTTGTGTTTTCATTTATTGATTAAAACTCCAAAAGCTCTTCTGTTTGTTACGTACTGTACTTTCATTAGCACCACGTATAAAATTGTAAGTTATGCTGTGTCAGTTACATCTGTATTATCAATTGCAGTAGAAAATGCAGTTAAGGCATTTTCTTTGAACTGACTGTTAATATTATCTGATAATTCATTGATTCTTTTGGTATCTGTATCTTAAAAGGCTTGTGTTTGCAAAAGCTTGAGGTTTCGTCTGACAAATAACTTCTACGTTCTGAAAATTCCTTCGGTGGTCATTTTAGAACCGCAACTCTCTTATGTCTTCCGGACTGACATTGACAAACATACTACGCTAGGAGACCTATAAACCACTTCCATTTGAATAAACACAATATACAATCGCAATGAAATCACAATGGCGGGATATATCAATGAAAGCAGTTTTGAGGCGATGGAGTGACGCGATCACTCGCAATCTGGTGATTCCCAAACGTCTGCCTTAACTGCCCTTGTACCACCGTGGCCGAGTTAGTTAAGGTAGAACTACGGGCTCACCATGGCCCGTGCTGCTTGGAACTTTTTGTTCCAGGTAGCGAATCTTAAACAACAACAACAGTTAAGGCAGGCATCTGGGAATCACCAGGTCGCGAGTTGAGTCACTCCATTGCCTCAAAATGATTTTCACATTATACAAAAAATACAGTAATTTGCTAATACGTATGCTGTACTGTACATTAAATTGTATTAGTTGGGTGTACAAGGTGCGACTGAAGCAGTAAGTAGGTCGCAGGCTGCATCAACCTGTCCTCTTAAAAAGAACGTCGCTTTTGGCCGTTTGCCAGTATGGCCGAATTTGGACGTAATTTGAAAATGAAAATAAATTTGGGATTTATTTTTCAACAACACTAAGGTAAGGGTCCTCTGATAGGTTAGGTGGGCAGGAAATTCTCATAAAGTTTCAAAACGTTATGAGAAACGTTAATGGAAAGTTTCCTTTTCTTAGCTTGCCGAGTAAGCCGGACGACTCAAACAGAAAACGGAACAGTACGTCACTTTTGTGAGTCGATTTCATTTCAAATTACGTCCAAATTTGGCCATAGTGCGCATACCAGCGAAAAGTGACGTTATTTTTAAGAGGACGGGTTGGCATACTGACGGGTGGCGGCCCGCATGTGGCCCACGAGCCCATGTTTGACATCCCTCTATGATTAGAGTATCCGCATTAACCTGCAGTACCTGCCTCATTCTACTGAGTTCCTCGTCAATCTGTTTCCAACTAGAGCTGTGTGAATATGTCAGAGATGGTTAGATGAAGAAACTGTATTTCCCATTGCTGTTTCCCGGCCCAATGACGACTTTCTTAAATTCAAGGGAATCAGTCTCACTGTGGACCAAATCACTCTATTAAATTTTGACGTGAACTGCCACGTTTATATCAGAAGAGGAAGAAAGTCTCTAGTATATTTAAACAAGAAACAATAAATGTACCGCTAAATTGTATCCAATCCTATTTGATCAAAAAAAGTTTCAAAGGATCACCAGGCTACTTCTACCGGACTGAAAAAGAATGTAAACAGATTTGAATTATAAATGGCAAAACTAAAAGTTTGAATGAACAAATCCACAAGGGCCGTGACGAAGGTTCGAACCTACGTCCGAGAGGATCCCAGACGTCCCAATCGACTGAGCTACGACATGGTAAAAGAATTGCAACCGGGAAATCATCCTGATTTACCAACGGATCCTGCAGTCTCTCCGAGACACAAACCAGGGTTTTATGCAATTCCCCCCATGTACCCGAGCTATGTCAATAAGCCGTTCTACCTTTTCGCCCTTACTTCATTACCAACCCGTCCTCGACTCAAGTCCATTACATCCAGCGGTCGCCCCTACAGACGCATTCATAAATTTTAACATGCTGTTCATTCAAAACAAGAATTTTCTCAAATATAAAAATAATATTATAATATGTCAGCATATTGTGCATATATAGGCTTAGGTTAGGTGAGGTTAGGTGTTTAGGTTCGGTTGGCGATTATTTGCA
This sequence comes from Procambarus virginalis, assembly GCA_020271785.1. NCBI lineage: Eukaryota > Metazoa > Arthropoda > Malacostraca > Decapoda > Cambaridae > Procambarus > Procambarus virginalis. The sequence continues at coordinate 4,652,317 of WNGS01004511.1, forward strand.
TTTGTAGTACATGGGTGAAGCATTTATAGCGGTTCGAACAAAATTCGTCAGTGAAGCACTTGTTCGGAAGTGTTCGAACGAAATCAATTGTGAGTCGTGTGTAAACCGTTTTTCCTTCATAAACAGAGGATTTGGCGGGTGGATGGAATCACTTTTGGATCTTTGTTTGAAGGACGGGCTGTTCATTACACACAGAAATCACAAAGCGTGATGCATCAATTGAACAAATCCACAAGGGCCGTGACGAGGATTCGAACCTACGTTCGAGAGAATCCCAGACGCTGCCTTAATCGACTGAGCTACATGGTAAAAGAAGAACAGTCTATTGACATAGCTCTGGTGCATGGGGGGAATTGCGTAAAACCCTGGTTTGTGTTTCGGAGAGACTGCAGGATCCGTTCGTAAATCAGGATGATTTCCCGGTTGCAATTGTTTTACCATGTCGTAGCTCAGTCGATTAAGGCAGCGTCTGGGATCCTCTCGGACGTAGGTTCGAACCTTCGTTACGGCCGTTGTGGATTTGTTCATTTGATGCATCACGCTATTGTGATGATTTCTGTGTGTAAAAAGTTTGAACTTCGCCTGCCGAAGACTACTGTAGAATGTAAACCTGGTTATGCTTATATTTACTTATATTAAGCAGCCACATATTTACACCCACGCAGAGGCTGATTTAGGGACTCAACATCCTCCTGACTCCCTACGTATCATGAGCTTTCAGCCTTTGTGTCTCAGAAAGAATTAATAAAATAATTGCAAAAGTGACAGGTATGAAAGCTTCTCTGTTCAATAGGATCGTGTCTGTTCTTCTCTTGACAACGCAGAACACAAACCTAGACAACTGGTCGAACCATGTACCAAGAGCGTCGATGATCTCAAGTATTAACAAGTAGATGATATCATTATGGAATATTCCCTGTATCCTATTTCTGATTTGTTATGTATACCATTGACGAAAAAATCCTAGATGGCTCTCAATCCCAACATTTTCAATATATATATAAATATATATATATATATATATAATAATATATATATATATATATATTATATATATATATATATTATAATATAGATATGGGCAGGACCCAGCATCTTTTTTCAAGGTACCTGTAAATACACCAGCATGTCCCCAGGCCAGGCTCGTTAAAGCTGCTAGTCCCCAAGTATGCATTCATCAAATTTTACGTGGGTGAGGCATTGGCATTGTTGTGATTTGAACAGAGGTCGTCAGCAAAGCACTGTTCGAGAAATGTTCGAACGTCATCATATGTGATTCGTGTTTTTCATTCATAAACCAGCCCGTCCTCCAAACAAAGATCCAAAAGTGATTCCATGCACACGCCAATCCCCCTGTTTATGAATGAAAAGCGGTTTACACACGACTCATAACTGCTGACGTTCGAACATATCCGGAACAAGTGCTTCACTGACGAATTTTGTTCGAATCACAACGCTATAAATGCTTCACCCACGTACTACAAATACAAATAATCGCCAACAGAACCTAAACACCTAACCTAACCTATCCTATGCCTATATATGAACAATATCTAATATATTATAATATTATTTATAATTGCGAAAATTACCGTTTTGAATGAACAGCATGTTAAAATTTATGAATGCGTCTGTGGGGTCGACCGCTGAATGTAATGGACTTGAGTCGAGGACGGGTTGCAGCAACAAGGGATTGCCTGCTGGATTAACAAACCTTTGGCCTTCGTTGATGAGGACGGGCTGAAATACGCAAACAACGCAACCCGTCCTCGACTCGAGTCCATTACATTCAGCGGTCAACCCCACAGACGCATTCATAAATTTTAACATGCTGTTCATTCAAAACGGGAATTTTCTCAAGTATAAATTAATATTATAATATATTAGTATAATGTGTATATATAGGCATAGGTTAGGTTAGGTCAGGTGTTTAGGTTCTGTTGGCGATTATTTGCATTTGTAGTACGTGGGTGAAGCATTTATAGCGTTGTGGTTCGAGCGAAACTCGTCAGTGAAGCACTTGTTCCGGAAGTGTTCGAACGAAATCAGTTGTGAGTCGTGTGTAAACCGTTTTTCATTCATAAACAGGGGGTTTGGCGGGTGGATGGAATCACTTTTGGATCTTTGTTTGGAGGACGGGCTGAACAACGAGGCTCAATCAATGCTCGAGCAAGTTTCGAATGTAAGCAGTTTTGAGTCATGTGTACAATGCTTTTCATTCATTTTTTTTAGGAGGCGCGAATATATGTGCACTTACGCGTATATCTAGTGACAAACAATTTTAAATTGAGCCTGTGTACATGTATGTATTTCTATTATGTGTCGCTTGTATGAGGAACAATAACAAATATAAAAGACCCTTGGGGGTGGGTCTATAGACAATTGCTACAAAAAATCACTTATTCATTTAGTTGGAGCATAAAAACAGGAGGGTAAAGGCTTCATTAATCAATATCCTCGCTTAACAGCGTGATGGGATCATGTCAGCAAGAATTGACTTTTCACTCCGCATGAGCACGACTGAGAGCGACCATCGATTTTATTATAAAAACTAGCATTCACGTCAACTTTTATTATAGACAAGTCTGCTTCCACGGACCCAGAGGTTTACCCACTCATAACAAGCCCATAAATGCCATAACGCCGCACAAAGAGGCAGTAAACGAAACAGGTTATGCTTCCGGACGCTGCCTTCGGTACAAAATGTTTACACAGTGGGACCAGTTTAGTTTGTGTGTATTAAACTGCGCTCTCTCTCTGGCTTTTTGTCGGGTCTAGACTTCTGCGGCCACACTGCCAAACAGAACAGGAAATTCTCATTTTTTTGGTGTGTGTGTTGCCTGATGCCTATGATGGTCTGCGAGGACTCGATTAATACTGCCATTTGGAACAGCTTGTATAGACTATATAATGGTCCAGGACGGCCTGAAACGTAGTCGTTCATTTTCTGATTTGAGGTTTGGTCATCATGTTTCAATCACGTTATTATAACTCTTCGTCTGCTTATCTGTTTGGACTACCGGATATATAGTGCCAGATAGTGTCATATATAAAATAACTTCAACAATCGCTTAAGTGATGAATATTACTAAGGTGGACAGATGAACAGATACACTCTTTGCCATTTTAGCGAAAAATGCAAAGTTAGCGTGTTAGGTTAGGTTACTGTCGTTTGTTGGTAGATGAAGTTCTGTTGTCACGGAGGCTATTACCAGAAGAGGGAAAGCAACTGTGAGGGTGGGAGAAGTAGTAGTTGTAGATTGAGATATTGATAGACAGAGGTAGAACATAGAGATATTTAGATAGAAGTACATAGGAGAGAGGTAGAAAGAGACAGATAAAGGTACAACGATAGATCCTGATAACTAGAGGTACACAGATAGAGACAGTTCATATTATATATATATATATATATATATATATATATATATATATATATATATATATATATTATATATAATATATATATATATATATGTATATATATAATATATATATATATATATATATATATATATATATATTATATATATATATATTATATATATATATATATATATATATATGACAGTGTCAGACCACGCAGGACTTTCCTTAAGTACTTTCGTATATTAATACATTCTTCAGAAGGAATGAATTCCTTCTGAAGATGTATTAATTTACGAATGTACTTAAGGAAAGTCCTGTTTCAATTCTTCTTCCATGGTCTGACACTCACATTTTTCATCATGTGTTAATTTTCGTGATTTATATATATATATATATATATATATATATATATATATATATATATATATATAT
>WNGS01004511.1:4669788-4677288 GCA_020271785.1 Procambarus virginalis
ATATATATATATAAATATTACCGAATTGTATTGTTGAATATTACCGAAATGGTAAGATTAATGATTCTAACACGAATTTTCTCAATATTTATTACGTTTTTCTTCACTGTCGAGGGAAGTTGAAAAATTAACTCTCAAAGTTCCTTTTTACACTTTATAATAGTCTGACGCCTAGGGATGCGTTTCGCAAGGTACACCTTACATTTTCAAAAACAATTTTACCATGGTTAACATCGGGTTATGTACGCTTTGGGTGAGGTGGTGGATGAATGTCATAACATGGGGGTATTAATTTTATATTAAATGAATCAATGACTAAATAGATCAGGGGGTATCAATGAATAAAACGTATCATGGAGTAATAGTATGTCATTAGATGCTGTGTCTGCGTTGGCTCGGGGTCTCGAAGTGGGTAGAATGTAATTATGTGTTAGCTGGTTGTTGATGGCTGGTCTGAACTTCTTAATATATAATGCCTCGCTGACGTCCAGTCTCCTGGCTGGCGTTTTATCTGTCGATTATTTCAGAATTGCTTGTCAAGATGTCTCTGGTGATGGTCTGGTTTGTGTGTGGAGATTACATGTTCCTTGATGGAGCCCCTGTTGTTTGTGCATTGTTAATCGCCAAGAGAGAGACGTTGTTGTCTTGCCTATATACTGAGATCGTTGGGGCTGACAGTCCCCAAGTGGGCATGTGAAGAAATAGACGACGTTAGTGTCTCTTAAGCGCTTTGCTTGGTGTCTGGAGAGTTTTTCATAAGCAAGTTTGCGGTTATCTAGTTTTGACATGGTGACACGCCATGCAGCGTCTGAAGAAACAACTAACGCACCACCTGTACCTCCTATTAGGTTGTTTTACAGGAACTTCTTTTCCACGACCTATAAAACGTAGGAAAGAGTCCTGAAAGCTATTACTGACAGGAACGTTATCCCCCACAGACACCAGTCAGAAGATGCAATTAACAATTTACTACAAAAACAAGAAGACCGCAAACTTGCTTATGAAAACTTTATTCTTTTGGATATTTTCCTGTCTGCGCAAATATCTTCTACCATCTGGAGGGTGAAGAAACACTAAACCACTAAATCTTTACCATTTTTATTGTTCGACGTTTTTTCAGCAATGTGACATCTTCAGGAGTATACTGTTGGACTGACACAGCTATGTGACATCTTCAGGAGTATACTGTTGGACTGACACAGCTATGTGACATCTTCAGGAGTATACTGTTGGACTGACACAGCCATGTGACATCTTCAGGAGTATACTGTTGGACTGACACAGCCATGTGACATCTTCAGGAGTATACTGTTGGACTGACACAGCCATGTGACATCTTCAGGAGTATACTGTTGGACTGACACAGCTATGTGACATCTTCAGGAGTATACTGTTGGACTGACACAGCCATGTGACATCTTCAGGAGTATACTGTTGGACTGACACAGCCATGTGACATCTTCAGGAGTATACTGTTGGACTGACACAGCCATGTGACATCTTCAGGAGTATACTGTTGGACTGACACAGCTATGTGACATCTTCAGGAGTATACTGTTGGACTGACACAGCCATGTGACATCTTCAGGAGTATACTGTTGGACTGACACAGCTATACTCAGTTTACAAAGTTGTTTGTTGTTGTTGTTTAGGATTTGGCTATTCAGAACGAAATGTCCATGTAGCACGGGCTATAGTTTTTTTATTTTTGTTTCTGGGCGTCCACATGTCGTAGTGAATATCAATTAGCAATATTTTATAAGCAGTAATATGTGGCCTTGTTCCTACCTTTATTTATGACACAATAGCTTACAGGAAGAGAAAACATGTTAGGATATATTTCCCTACACACGTGGTGCAGTCCCATCCGTTGATGGTGAGAGAGCTGCTCATATGTATCAGTTGATGGTGAGAGAGCTGCTCATATGTGTCCGTTGATGGTGAGATCTGCTCATATGTGTCCGTTGATGGTGAGAGAGCTGCACATTGGTGACTGTTGATGGTGAGAGAGCTGCACATATGTGACCATTGATGGTGAGAGAGCTGCCTTGTGACCGTTGATGGTAAGAGAGCTGCTCATATGTGACCGTTGATGGTGAAAGAGCTGCCTTGTGTCCGTTGAAGGAGAGAGAGCTGCCTTGTGACCGTTGATGGTGAGAGAGCTGCACATATGTGACCGTTGATGGTGAGAGAGCTGCACATATGTGACCGTTGATGGTGAGAGAGCTGCCTTGTGTCCGTTGATGGTGGGAATATGCCTCTCATATTGGGCTATTTTAAATCAAGCCCCGATTTAAAAATAATTGAAAATCAATTTTAAATCATATACCTATCCCACCCAAAAAATATACTAAAATATAACGGCATATATATAAAAAAAAGTGTGCAACATGGGAAAATATGGTCGACAACATACCGAAACACACTGGCCAACATATCAACATATAGCAGCCAACATGACAAAATAGTAAAACTCTGAAAAAAGTAAACTCTTTTTTTATTTCCAACAAATACAACACATTGACCCAAATTGACTCAATTTGTGACTTATCAATCATATTAGTCACTTCTTTGTATTATAAATATCGACCTTTGTGAAAGTTTTATACCGTCATTGCCACAATTAAAAATAATTCATCAGGAGATTTTGCTATATATATACTTTTGCAAGCTTTGATATTGATTTTAATGCAGGCAACGACGAGTGAGAACCACGAACCAAGTCTCTCTGTTTAAGTAAGATTACGGTTCATTGGAATTGGTGTTGATGTTCCCAGTTAGACTGTAAGCTAAGAGCTGTTACTCTACATCAGTTTTTCTGTAGCCAGGCTCTAGTAGCTGACTTATTACATTAGGAATAAGCTTTATTTAATGCTAACCTGCAATCATGTTAGTACTGAATAAAACTGGAAGATGTTTACATCTTCCAGGTTTAACAGTAAGACCACCAACAAGGCTCTGGTGTCGTGATCAGTCCAGACAGAACGCGTCAGGACAATACCTGATCTTTTCCACATGGTTGCTACATAGCTTTCCCGGCTTGGTGCCTTCTTTTGATAATTACTTACTTTATCACATTGTTCTCCACCATGTTGAGATGTGTTGTGGGCCATACCTATCACATACCTGTCGGGGATTCCGAGTATCAACATCCCTGCGGTCCGGTCACTGACCAGGTTTCCTGAGTGGTGGTCTGGTCATCCAGGCTGTTCGAAGTGATTTTTTCGCAGTCTGATATATGAGTCACAGCCTAGTTGATTAGGTCTCCTCTAAAGGCGTTTGTTAAGCTCTCCATTGAACACTGCGAGAGGCCGGCCTATTAAGCCCCGTATGTGTAGACAGAGAGTGTTGAAAAGTCTTGGGGCTTTGATGTTGATCGAGGTTTCTCTCAGCGTGCCTGTTTCACCTATGCTTTTCAACGGGGCTTAAAGCAAAAGGTGTAACACAAAATTAATTTTAAGTTATCCAAATAAGGTTTGAAATTAATTAGTAAATGCTTATCAGAAGAAAGAAAGACAAAGCTGATGGCGCCGGAGGCTATAAGAGTCCTGTAATGATTGCATGATTGCAACATACTTTATTAGAGCCAAACAGTTAGGGGACTAAAAACCCGCATTACCAAACCTGCATTATATATATATATATATATATATATATATATATATTATATATATATATATATATATATATATATATATATATATATATATATATATATATATATATATATATATATATATATATAGCGGAGAGAGAACCTCGCATCCTAGGGGCCCAAAACCCGGATTTCCCCGCACTTCGCCCTGATGGCATCACCATATACTCATGGAAGGAGGGTAGACAGTTGGTGTGGGACTGCACATGTGTATCCACCCTGGCTGACACCTATGTACACTTCGGAGCTGATCAAGCAGGTGGGGCGGCCAACCACAGGGAAACAGCAAAATCTCTCACATACAGGCGACTGGCAGGTCAATACCTCTTTGTTCCCATAGCGTCTGAGACGCATGGCCCCTGGGGCAAGAGTGCCTTGGGATTTCTCAAGGAATTGGGTTCCAAGCTCATTGACGTCACCAGAGACCCAAGGGCTTGCAGTTTTTTGTTTCAGCGCCTCAGTGTGGCGATCCAGAGGGGAAATGCTTGCTGCGTCCTCGGTTCCTGTCCGGAAGCGGAGGAGCTTCAAGAGATCCATAACCTTTAGGCATTTGTCTTGTATGTTTTGTAACCTTTAAATACACAATAAAGCAAAAAAAAAAAGGAAGGGGGTGGTAGGAGAAAAGCACACAGAAACTGTATTGGAGGGGACCTACATTCCCTCCAATGCGTTATGTGTGATTTCCTCCGAGGCTATGGGTCCACCTTCTTCCAGCCAGAGGTGGTACTCCCTTCCATTTTCTTTTATTTAAATATATATATATATATATATATATATATATATATATATGTATATATATATATATATATATATATATATATATATATATATATATATATATATATACATATATATATATATATATATATATTTATATATATATATATATATATATATATATATATATATATATATATATATATTGATAGATATATACTTATGTGTGTGTGTGTGTAGGGGTACCACCTCCGGTGCAATTGTAGGGACCCATAGCCACTAAGAATAAAATAAAGAGTATTCAGAGAAGACCTTGTGGATTCTCAATGAACACTACAATATTTTCTTCTACCAACCCTATTTTTGTATTATTAATTTTATTACACTGTGTTACAGTTTACAGAAAATTCACACACATATAACAATCAGTGTTCGAAGACCTCATCCACCTCTACGGAGGAGTGGTGCGTGCCCAAGATACAGCACGCATTTCCTCTTTGGATCGCGACATTGAGGCGCTGGAACAAGAAACTGGCTGCTCTTGAGTCTGTAGTTTGCCTATTGAGTTCCTCACCCACCTTCTTCAGGAACCTAAGTGCACATTTACCCCAGGCGCCCAGGGTCTCAGAGGCTATCGGCACAAACCTGTAACAACGTTCTAAGTCTCTGTACTTGTTAGTTTTCTAGGTCTCCCTGAAGGTGGCTGCTCCGCCTCCCTCCGCTGTACTGTGAGGTAGATAGGTATCAGCCAATGTTAACGCACACGTGTAATCCCACACGACCTGTTTACCTTCCCTCCATGGCTGTAGGGTGACTCCATCTGGGCGTTTGTGACTTGTCAGGTCTGCACAACTGAGGTTTCCTTTGTGCTGGACACCCAACTGAAGCCAAACTTCTTTTGATGATGTCATTGACTGCTTCATGTCTGGCAATCTATCCCTGTGTCTTACAACAGATGAGACCATGGCTGCCGTATTGGTCTGCCGACGCACAGCCGCAGATACACCGGTGTTCGGTTTAGATAGTGGCGGCGAGGCGCAGGGCAACACCAATACTTAGGGCACGATGGTCCAGGAATTAAGGCGGAATTAAAACAAGGCGGAATTAGGTACAACTAATAGGAAGTCCCCGGCATCTGGAGCTTGCACAGCTAGAAGACGTGCTTTGTCTTTTCAGAAACTGCCTCCAGCAATGCTGTGGCAATGTTCTCCACTATGAGGCTATCCCATTTGGCCTGTTTGCAGTTATTTGGAAAAATTGGTCGAGGGTGAAAGTTGGTAAGTGTCCCACTGGCCGGCACCGTCCTCAAATTTGGGATCGTGAATCCCAGTGGAGTGTCTTAGGTATTCTGGTAGTATTTCATTCACTAATTCACTGGTAACACTCGTCAAGGATAAGAATGCCAGCAATGCTGTGTCGCCTTGCGAGTACCTATACCCCCGAGTCTAAGTGGGAGCGTTGCTTGGTCCCACTGGTCATCTTGCAGGGAGAGGTTTAACACTTTCATGGTTATTGATTTTAGGAGTGCGTCATATTCTATTAATTTTGGATTGTCGAAGGGAGCACACCTTAGGAAATAGGAAACAAAGCCAGGCACCTTGTGAGGAGGTACAAAGCATCGTGGGCATCCAAAGCCCCCTATTCTTCTCTCCATCCTACTCAGGTCGTTCAGCTTTTCTTCAAGGATTACCTCAATGGCGTTCGAGCCCAGAGGTGTCCCTAGCAGCACACTGTTGGCGGAAGCGATCCCTGGGGCTCCTGACAATACGGTTCGTATTGCCTCTATGATTGGTTGGCTAGATGAAATGATTTCACACTTTGATGGATTTAGGGTGAGTCCTAACTCCTCTCCCTTAGATTTCACTAGCTGTGGATCCCCTAGAAGGGACTCTTGTGTCCCTGCCAGGGTGTCATCGTCCAAGAATTGTTGAGTTCGTTGGTCAACCTGCTTTTGACCTCTTTAGCATCCATGCAGAAAAAGAAAGGAGCAAGTGGGTCTCCCTGCTGGACACCTTCTGCGGAAACAACTTTATGTTCCCCAAACAACAGTGTCGATTCCCTACTGCATCCTGCTGAAACGAAGGGAAGTAGACAAGGAAAGCTTGTTCGAACTGCTTACATTACCACATCATTTTTTACTTGCTTGAAAGCATTTTAAAAGTCTAGTTTAATAATGCCTTATTTTCTGGGAGGTAATTAATATAGGTTCGTGCTGCATGAGCTGCTGCTTCACAGCTTTGGGGACACCAAAACCTAGTTGATGGGGTTGAAGCATCGTTGCAGCTTTCGTGCGGAAGTTTCTGACAGCTGCCCTGGCAACAAGGCGCCGAAATGTGTTACCCACGGCAATGGGTCTGACTACACCATCCTTCTTCTTAAGGGCACAAAGGGATGCTCGGAAGAAGAAAGGTTTAATTGCATCTGCGATCACCCCTGATAGACAGTTGTTGACAAACTTCGTGACCTCTGACAGTAGTGTCTCGGCAACCTCCCCGAGAACTGGCTTTGCCATCTCCTTGAGGTGTTGAGGTGTCTTACTCCAGTGAATCCCCATGCCGAGCCTGGCGGAAATGATATGATGGCTTTGTATACCTCTGACGCTTGGAGGAATAGAGGTCCCAGGTCTTGGACATTTGTGTCCCGAGCAGTGGATTCCCACGGTACTCTAGGAGGGTGCTTCTCTCTCAGTGAGTCGACAGTTGCAGTATTTCTAAGTGAGATTGTGTCTTCACTGGTAAGTAACCTAATTGCCCCTACTGTGTTGCCCTCTTCAATTTTTTGGGTCACTTTGGTTCTTGGTTTAACACAGGACGGCTTAATCACACTGAGGTGTGAGTTTTCAGTTGCATATAGTCCTGGGGACCTTTCAGGCTTGTTCGCATTTGTGTTCCTCGTGTGTGCCCCAAAGAATGAGGTGATTTGATAAAATGCTTTGCCCAAGATTACCATCAGAGTGCCGGCGGGCTGATGGGCTAAATAGCCTCAGCTACCATCAGTTTATGTCCGGTCATGATGGTCAAGTGGATTAAGGCGTCCTGTACATACCAATTGCGTTGCACCTGGCAGTATGGGTTCGAGTCACTTCTGGGGTGTGAGTTTTCAGTTGCATATAGTCATGGGGACCTTTC
>WNGS01004511.1:4682288-4705082 GCA_020271785.1 Procambarus virginalis
GTTCCATAAATATACAATTCTGTTTCCATGCCAGTGTTGATTTTAGTCGTTCATAAATCTTTACTTTATGTAATTTATATACATTGCTAGGCCTGTCTGTTTTATGTTTATATATTTAGCCTCTTAGTAGTATCCTTATTTTAATTTCGTTCATCAATTTGTCTAATTCTGTCTTGTCTTCCCTTGTTAGCAAAGAACTTGATTGTTTGGTATTGTTTTGATATGTTTGGCTCCTGCTTGTTGTGGCATTCAATACAGCATCCATTATGTCAAGATGTTTGTGATGTTTTAGGGAATTATAAAAGGTTTATACCATTGTAGCCTCACAGAGGCAAATATTTGCTCTGTTATGTCGATAATGAGTTGTTTAAAAAGTGAAACGATACATTAGCGGAACATTATACTCACAAGGACGTAAGTATAATGTCACTTCTTTATACTTAGTGACACTTTCATGTCACTTCAAGACACGAAAGAGAGCAAACATGAAACGATGGCATACCATCGACACCCACAACGTATTCTCTTGCTCAACATTACACAGCCAAACTCAAATGGCTGACACTTACTTTCTTGACCAAAGTAACTACCGGCCATTGCGTTAATCCCCCGGCAATTTCTTGTGTTAATTATCAAGTCGTTAAACCTGCTAATCGGCGGGTGGAGACATTCGTTGTGTTGATCACCGCAGCCATTGTGGCCGACACTGCTGGTCCTCAGGCTCCACCACCCCACACACACCCGTGTTATAAAGGGCAGGAAGCGGGGGAAGAGCGGCTACCTGTACATACATCAATGTGCTGGACGGAGGAGAGGGTGATACCGAGAGTTAGAATAAGAACTCATTATTTCAGTTTAATTTCCAAACTCCATTTCTGACAGTTCGTAAAGAGCCTTACGAGAGGTTGTCTGGGGCTGTTCTTGAAACAGATGAATAACTTTCACCGGTACTCTCAAGCGTTCATCTTGCTCCTGGTCCTCTTCATAAAATATTTGAAACATAAAGACACACACAACCATTTATGACGTTCAACAAAGACGAAATGATACAGACATCCATACAGACTACCGGTAAAGTTAATTTTACATTAAATTTAGCATTTTTATCTCGAAGGATCAGCTAAGCGTTGAGAAATTGATCCGGGTGTCCCAGCTGGGACTTAATCAAAATAGAACCATATGCAGCTAATTTAATTTTTAATTTTACCCTAAGGGGCGAGTTTATTGGGCAGCGCCACTCATCCTGTGAGTAGACATACCGCCATAGCAGCATGTACAGCACTCCCCCAATAGGAAGAAAACCCGCTGGGGTGTTCATCCTGTCACTTGTACCCAGACACAGCTGGGACTTGCTTAACTGTCTCAAGTGAACAGCTTCTCAAACAAGAAGATTAACATTTGTCAACCTTTAAAATCTTTCATTTAAAATCTTACGTTATTTTGCGGGTGCAAAATGGGTGAATCTTTTGAAAACAGCATTCATATTTGACAGATTGTATTTTCCTAACTCAAATAATGTGGGGTTTATTAATCTACACATATTTATTACGTCTTTTAGATGTTTAAATTATTTCAGGTAGTGGTCAGGGCGGTGTCCATCACTCTCACTACTGAATCTGCAGCGTCGCTGCTAAGCTGTTGTTTCTATCCCGTCTCCATGGATATTTGTATCCAAGACGAATTCTTGCTATTACCGATTCTCCAACCACTTGGGCTGTACGGTAGTGCGACGGTCTCGCTTCATGCAGGTCGGCGTTCAATCCCCGACCGTTCAAGTAGATGGGCACCATTCCTTCCCCCCGTCCCATCCCAAATCCTTATCCTGATCCCTTCCCAGTGCTATATAGCCGTAATGGCTTGGCGGTTTCTCCCTGATAATTGCCTCCCTCTCGCGGCCACCTTCTCCTCGTCCATAATGATTGGGATTGCCAGCTGCAACCGCATTGTACCAGCTTACAGATTCACTGGTTTTCTTCTATCTTCATTTCCTCAGTGATCTTGTCACGGTGATGTTGCCTGATAATACCTATAATTTGAAACAGGTATGAAGTATTGAATATGGTCTTCTTCAGCGCCCTCAGCAGCCAGCACACTTGCTCGTTCATTTCCACAGATTCCATCATACGAGGAGATCCGCAGGAATTTCACGACTCTTCTATCTTGATGTCAGGGTAATGCTATCTTAAGGTCATAGCAGCGTATGGTTCTATCTTGATGTCAGGGTAATGCTATCTTAAGGTCATAGCAGCGTATGGTTCTATCTTGATGTCAGGGTAATGTTGACTAGTATTCTCGCTATTACTATAATTATATATAATATTCATATATATTACAATCGTCAAAATGTTGTAAGCTTAATTTTGTCCTGGACTATATTCAGGCCCAGAATATACTAGCTGGCTGGTCAGTAAACTATTGTGATGGCTTTAATAACCCTCCGGAGGTTGAGTGGCCGTAAACCCAACACCAAACAAAGCCCCAATTAGGTAAGATTTGAGCTGTTGCTTTTATACTTCTCTCCTAAACTCGTCCTCCTTCAGGTAAATCCTACAAGGGGTGAGGGAGAAGTGAACGGAAACTTTTGATTTGGTGACCCAAAAGGCACGTGACGATGGTTCGTGAAACAGGAATACAGGATTCAAAGGATTTGATTCCTGTATTCCTGTTGAACCGCAGAGCATTGTCCCCTCGTGTTTTAGTATTATTGCGGGACTTATGAGTTGTTAATGTTCCACAGGAGAGATGAATATTCAACTCGTAGAATGTTTCAGTTTCTTTGCAATTCATGGCGTGGTTCAGTTTCCACCAAGCAACTCGGTACATGTTTAATGATACAATCAGTTTTACCGACATAAAATTATTAACATATAATTCTTTAAAATACATACATTCATCTGTACCTATAAGAGACATTGTTTGTGTGTTTCTCCGTTTGTTTGCACAAAATTGGAGGTCAGACGCTCGGGGTTAGCCTCAGCCAAATTTTACAAAGGTAATAATCTGGGGTACGGGATGAACACAGGCTGGTCAGGGTGGTTAGAATTCAAAAAGAAACAACTTGCCAGCGTCACATTCAGACCCCCACGCCTATTTTTCCTTGTCGCCAGCTACAGCTAAATATTTTCAAAACAAAAATTTAAAAGACATTTTTTTTCTGATAGTAGTATACGCCCTCATTAATTGATCTTGGGAAAATTAACATAAATTCTCTGATATTTATTATTTGCCCGTAGTTGCATAAAACATGTGATCTTCTAACAGCTTAAATGGTTCGTCAAACCCAGTTACTTTCTCAAAGTAAAATAATGAATTGATAAATGCATTGTCCATTGCATTATTTGTTCACTTAAGAAACTGTAACTATTCAATTGTCAAATTGTTACAGTTATCTTGTCAATTGAATTAGCCACACTTGGCAAATTCATGCAAAATTGTTGATTGTAAATCAGATACTTAAAGAAATATTGATTCCTCGATTATAAAAATGAGTATATTAGATAATATTAATGTAAGTCCAGGATTATATAAATTAGATAAATGTATAATTGATACGATTTGTAATAGGTATACAAACAGTGAATGAATGAAGACATTTCATGCACGTATCCAGGTTTATATTCCCCAATAATCTTTGGCAGGTGGAGTCCGGATTTCTTGGCGTTCACATTATTGATCAATTTGTTGACCTTTGCTTTTAATTCGGCTGTAGTGTCCTTCGTTACCCTTTGGAATTTAGAGAGAATGATACGCATATGGAAATGTCAAAACACATAAGCCTGGAAACCCACTTCGGCCAATCATCAGCCAGATACGCACTCCCACGTACAGACTGGCGAAGCGACTCAACGGCTTGCTGACTCCTTATGTCCCTTGCGCCTTCAGCTTGAAGTCTCCAAAGGAATTTGTTGAGATACTGCAGGGAACACGCGACACAGGGAAAAGAGCCTCGTTGGACGTAGAATCACTGTTTACCAACGTATCTGTGGATGAAACAATCGGGATGATAGCGGACAGAGTGTATCGTGATCCGGCTTGTACTCCTCTTGACATACCAGAAAACATTCTAAGGAAACTACTGCAAGCTTGTACTAAAGAGGCACCCTTCTTGAGCCCGGATGGGCACATGTATAAGCAAGTAGATGGGGTCGCCATGGGTTCTCCCCTAGGTGTCCTGTTTGCGAACTTCTACATGGGTACCATCGAACAAAAGGTCTTAGTCGACATGAACTTGAAACCGGCCATATACTGCAGGTATGTTGACGATAATTTTACACAGATACCTGATATCAGACATCTGCAGAAGCTGAAGGAGGCATTTGAGCGGAATTCTATGTTGCGTTTCACTTACGAGATGGAGAAGGATGGGAAGCTGCCCTTTCTAGATGTAACAGTCATGGAAAGGAGCGGAGGTTTCCACACTGCAGTCTACACTAAGGAAACAAACATAGGAATGTGCCTCAATGCCAACAGTGACTGCCCAGACAGGTACAAGAGGAGTGTCGTTAACGCTTATGTCGACCGTGCTCTCAGCCACAGCTCAGGATGGAAGCAAGTCGATGAAGAACTCTGTAGGGTAAGGCAGGTCCTAGTCAACAACGGCTTCTCCAATGGTTTCGTTGAAGACATCATAAGAAGAAAGATGAAACGCCATGCAACCTCTGAAGAGACAACTAACACAACACCTGTACCCCCTATTAGACTATTTTAAAGCAACTTCTTTTCCACAGCTCATAAAACGGAGGAAAGGGTCCTGAAAGATATTGTTAATAGAAACGTTATCCCTACAGACAAAAATCAGAAGATACAATTGACGATTTACTATAAAACCAAGAAAACTGCCAACCTACTCATGAGAAACTCTCCAGACACAAAGCAGAACGCTTTGAAAGAGACCAATGTCGTCTACGCCTTCAAATGCCCACTTGGGGACTGTAAGCCTCAAATAATTCAGTATATAGGCAAGAAAACAACATCTCTTTCCAGGCGATTAACGATGCATAAGCAACAGGGCTCCATTAAGGAACATATAATCTCTTCCCACAACCAGACCATCACCAGAGAAGTCTTAACAAAAAAAAAAAAACACGGAAATCATCGATAGATACAGCGATAGCAGGCGGCTTGATATCTGCGAGGCACTACACATCAAGAAGTCAACACCAGCAATCAACAGCCAATTAATGCACAACTATATTCTACCCACTTCAAGACTCCGCACCAATATAGAATCATCAAGAAATATGGGCCAATAGGCCCTTTGCAGTTACTTCCATTCTTCCTTTTAACTTACAAAATATTATACCCATTGTTTCGTGTTCTGTCTTGTTTTGAAAGTTTGTTTTCACCTCATCCAAAACTGTTGTAACATATCACCTCACCCAAATGCAGGTATAAAATCAAAGCTGTTTAAACTCTGTTTAGTGTTTGCAAGTTATAGTTGTGTGTGTGTGTAAACTAAAGTCTTTGAAAATGTAATAAGTTATTACGAAACGCGTTCAAGTGTCGCGTCAGACTGGAAATAAAAATGAATTTTGGAGAATTGATTTTTCAATTACCATCAACAGTGAAAAGAAATGTAAGAAATATTGAGAAAATTTGTGTTAGAATTATTAATCTTACTTTTTCGGTCATATTTAATAATATATATATATATATATATATATATATATATATATATATATATATATATATATATATATATATATATATATATATATATATATATATATTAGGGGTACCACCTCTGGTGCAATTGCAGGGACCCACATCCTCGAAGAAGAAAACAAAGAGCATTCAGAGAAGATCTTGTGGATTCTCACTGAATACTTAATTCTTTTCTTCTCCTACCACCCCTATTATTTTTTTGTATGTTTTGTTTTATTTATTGCAATGCTACAGTTTACAGAGAACACACACACACACACACAAATATATAACAATTAAACAATCAGCGTTCGAAGACCTCGTCCAGCTCCTCGGAGGTTGGGTGCGTACCCAGGATACAGCACGCATTTCCCCTCTGCACTGCGACACTGAGGCGCTGGAATAGGAAACTGGCTGCTCGTGGGTCTCTAGTTTTCCCAATGAGTCCTCACCAACCTCCTTTAAAAACTTGAGTGCACATTTACCCCAGGCGCCCAGAGTCTCTGAGCCTATCGGCACGAACCTGTAACAACGTTCTAGGTTCTGTACTTGTGGATTTTCTGGGTCTCCCTGAAGGTGGCTGCCCCACCTCCCTCCGCTGAGCTGTAACGTAAATAGGTATCAGCCAATGTAGATGCACAGGTGTAATCCATACGACCTGTTTACCTTCCCTCCATGGCTGCAGGGTGACTCCATCTGGGCGTTTTTGGCTGTTGTCAGGTCTGCACAGCTGGGGTTCCCTTTGTGCTGGACACCCAGCTGTAGCCAAACTTCTCTTGATGATGTCATTGACTGCCTCGTGTCTGGCAATCTTTCCTGTGTCTTACGACAGATGAGACCATGGCTGCCGTATTGGTCTGCCCGTGCCTGGCCGCAAATACACCGGTGCTCGGTGGAGATAGGGGCGGCAAGGCGCAGAGCAACACCAATACTTAGGGCCCGATGATCCAGGCGGGTGCCCAAGGCGGAATTAGGGACTGCCAACAGGAAGTCCCCAGCATGGGGGGCTTGCACAGCTAGGAGACGCGCTCTGTCCTTCTGAGAAGCTACGTCCAGCAATGCTTTGGCGATGTTCTCCACTATAGGGCTATCCCATTTGGCCTGTTTACCGTCGTTTGGACAAGTTGGTCGGGTGTGTGAATTGGCGAGTGTGTCCCACGACCAGCTCCTTCCACAAATTTGGGATCACGAATCCCAATGGAGTTCCTTAGGTATTCTGGTAGTATTTCCTTCACTAATTCACTTGTAGCACTGGTCGAGGATAAGAATGCCGGCAATGCTAACTGTGTCGCCTTGCGAATACCTATACCCCCGAGTCTAACTGGGAGCGTTGCTTGGTCCCACTGGTCATCTTGCAGGGAGAGGTTTAACACTTTCATAGTTATTGTCTTTAGGAGTGAATCGTATTCCGTTAATTTTGGGCTGTCAAAAGAAGGAGCACACCTGAGGAAATAGGTAAGTCTGGGCAAGGCCAGGCACCTTGTAAGAAGGTACAACGCATCATGAGCATCCAAAGCCCCTATTCGCGCCTCCATCCTCCTCAGGTCTTAAGCTTTTCTTCGAGGACTACCTCAATGGCGTTCGAGCCCAGAGGTGCCCCTAGCAGCAACTGTCGGTGGGAGCGATCACTTGGGCTCCTGGCAATAAGATTTGTACTGCATTTATGATGGTTGGTTGGACGAGATGATTTCACACTTTGATGGATTTAGTGTAAGGCCTAACTCCTCTCCCCTAGATTTCACTAGCTGAAGATCCCTAGTAGGGATTCCTGTGTCCCTGCCAGGGTGCCATCGTCCAGGAACCAGATGTTGAATTCGCTGGACAACCTACTTGTGACCTCCTTAGCTGCCATGCAGAAAAGAAAAGGGGCAAGTGGGTCTCCCTGCTGGACACCTTCTGCGGAAACAACTTCATGTTCCCCAAACAACAGTGTCGATTCCCTACTGTACCCTGCTGAAACGAAAGGAAGTAGACAAGGAAAGCTGGTTCGAACTGCTTCCAGTACCACATCCCTTTACCTGGTTGAAGGCATTTTTAAAGTCTAATTAATTAATGCCTTATTACTGGGAGGTCCTTGATATAGGCTCGTGCTGCATGAGCTGCTGCTTCACAGCCATGGGGGACACCAAAACCTAGTTGATGGGGTCGAAGCATCGTTGCAGCGTCTATGCTGATTTTTCTGACAGCTGCCCTAGCAACAAGGCGCCGAAGTGTGTTGCCCACGGCAATGGGTCTGACTCCATCCTTCTTCTTAAGGGCACAAAGGGATGCTCCGAAGAAGAACGGTTTAATTGTGTCTGGGATCAACCCGGAGAGACAGTCGGTTGACAAACTTCGTGATCTCTGACAGTAGTGTCTCGGCAACTTCGCCGAGAACTGGGTTTGTCATCTCCTTGAGGTGCTGAGGTCTTACTCCAGTGTATCCCCCTGCTGAGCCTGGTGGAAATGACATGATGGCTTTGTATACCTCTGATGCTTGGAGGAATAGAGGTCCCATGTCTGGGGCATTTGTGTCCCGAGCAGTGGGTTCCCATGGTACTCTGGGAGGGTGCTTCTCTCTCAGTGAGTCGGCAGTTGCTGTATCTCTAGGGGCGATTGTTTCTTCACTGGTAAGTAACCTAATTGCCCTACTGTGTTGCCCTCTTCAATTTCTTGGTCACTTGTGTTCCAAGCTTAAAATTATCATTGGAACTCTTGGGTCTTCCACGACGGTTTTTGCGTGAGGAGGGATGGGGATCAAGTTGTCAGCTCTGGGGAAATTATTTATTGCCCTAGTGACTGATGAGGCTAGTGACTTGCCTCCTCTTGCAGGTACGCCTAAGCAAATATTGCCAAACAGGAGCAAATTATGCCATGCTTTGATGGTGGCTGCAGCATTAAGATTTTCAGACCGTTCATTCACTTTCCTTAGAAGGTCTGTATATTTCCCTGCTGCGAATGGGCGCGCAGCTTTAGGAATGTGGGGAAGAGTTCTGGTGGTGGATGCTTTGATGGCCCCCAGGAGGTCATCTGATGACGTGAAGTTTGCTGGGATGTGTGGGGGGTGCCGGGGGGGCCTGTGGGCCTTCCCTCTCTACAGGTAACGTCCATGAACCCTCACAGCCGTTGTGCAGACGTAGGGTTCATCGTTTTCTAAGGCTGTGAGAGCCCTCACAAACCCGACACGTTCCTCTGAGTCTGGGTCCCCCTCTGGGTGCGCCTCTGGGTACATTGTTCCCAGGACCGTGTTCTTGGCTGAGGGGTTCCTGGTTAGTTGGGGGAGTCCCCTCCGTCCCGGGCGGGCTGTGACATAGGCGTGGGGAGGGTGATCACGGGTGGTGGCGGCAGGGGTAGTTAGCTGTCCCTCGCACTCACCACTCATGTGGGTACTTGTGTCTCCCTCCCTTTGGGAAGAACCTGAATGCTTGCTGTGACCTGTGCCATATCTGGGTGCATGGAGGGTGACACATCTCTGCAACGGGCACTGTGGGGCGGTGAATAGGTGGGTGGGAGACGCCCAGACGCAGGGTGGGTGGGGTGGGATGGCAGGAGGTACAGTGGTGCGGTGAGGCCGGCTCGCGGGGAGGGGGTGGGGGTTGACCGGACACCGCTCGCCTTAAGGGGAGAGGGGGGGGTCTGGGTGACACTTAAACACTGGTACAATTACTTGTATATCACTGCACAATGGTGAATGAATCATACACTTGTAGACTGACACACTGTGCACGATCCATAACACTAAACATGATTGCTAATTCTGTTTTCTTTTCCAAACATATTTATATAATCACTGGGTGGCACATGGATGACCCCCCTCGCCGCACCGCACAACAACACCCCTCCCCCCACACCTTCACTGTGGGAGGCCTACTGGGCGCCGCCGTGGCCCTCACTGCCCTTATATTCCACACTGTAAATTCACCTGTTTTGATCCATTTTTGTTGAGATGGTCACTCTGGGCACTTGCCGTCTACTCCTGCACCTTCCCAGGATATTCACACAGCACCTTGTGAAGGCTAGGCTCGGTGGCGCCAGGATGTCACTAGGTATGGCTCAGTAAACAACAGAGCCTCCCTCCACGCGTCCGCCCGCCCCGACACTCCGTATATNGAAAACAATATCATCTTGTCCAGCGTTTGGCCATCACGGCGCGCGCAGCAAACCAGAATAACGTAGCAGTGCATGACTGGGATCAACCCGGATCAACAGCTCGGGAGGACTTACTTACCCACAGACTTACGGGCAACCCAACCTGTCCTCTCACATAGAACGTCGCTTTCCGCTGGTATGCGTTACGGCCAAAACTTGTTCTAGAAAATGGAAATTCATTTTCCAAATGAAATGGACCCTAAACAGCAATTTTTGGGTTCTTGATAAGTTAGGAGATCAGCAAGTCTTTCTAAGGTTTCAAAACGTTAAGAATACGGTTAATGTAAAGAATCCTCTCTTAACCTAACAGACTAAGCCAGAGAACCCAAAACAGAAAACGGGACAGTACGCCACTTTCGCCAGCCGCTTCATTTACTAGTACGACAAATTTTAGCCTTAGTAACGCATACGATCGAAAACCGACGTTCTTGTAGAGGACGGGTTGCCCTCTCTCCCTTCTCTCCCCCACCTAACACGACGGTCTCGCTTCCTGTAGATTGGCGTTCAATCCCCGACCGTCCAAGTGGTTGGGCAGCATTCCTTCCCCCCCCCCATCCCATCCCAAATCCTTATCCTGACCCCCTTCCCGTGCTGTATAGTCTAATGGCTTGGCGCTTTCCCCCCACCCTGACAGTTCCTTCCCTTCCCCACCTAACACACCCACTCACCCGTTGCGAGAGAGTGCTGGAGCTTGGCCAAGCCAGTACAGCAACCCCCCCACACCCCCCACCCACCCCCACACCCCCCCCATACCCCCCCTACACACACCCCTACCCCCCCCCCACACCCCTGTCCTCCTCCTTCACCCACGGCGTCTTGACATCGTCCTCAGAGGTCGTACAGGGGTGTAACTAGGAAGATACATGCCATGAGTGGCACAGCAGCCTGTAATTGCAGGCCACGTGGCCGTGGTTCCTTTGATACATCAGTTTGATCAAGGCGACTGTGGGTCGGGCATCTAGCCTCCGTGACACCAACACGCCCTCTAATTTACCGCCAGGGCTGGTCACCATCCCTCATGAAACGACCATCATTTTGGTAAAAGTATATTGTTTCTATATATAATTTTGAGGGTTAAACCAACCTAATAGAATCTTGATGAACTTGTGAGGTTTGACCAAAAAAATAAATGTTTGTGTTAAGGGAAGAACAAACAGCAGATTGTTTAATACAAAGGAATTAGTTGTGTGTGCAGTCGATGAGTCACAATAACGTGGCTAAAGTATGTTGACCAGACCACACACTAGAAGGTGAAGGGACGACGACGTTTCGGTCCGTCCTGGACCATTCTCAAGTCGATTTTTTTAGTTGTTGCCAGTTGTTTCACAATCGACTTGAGAATGGTCCAGGACGGACCGAAACGTCGTCGTCCCTTCACCTTCTAGTGTGTGGTCTGGTCAGCATACTTTAGTTGTGTGTGTAAGCCAGAGGTAAGTTCTTAATTTTTAAGTATATTGACTTAATTTTTAAATATATGTACTTCATTTTTAGGAATATTTACTTCTTTTTTAGGTATGTTTACTTCATTTTAAGTATATTACTTAATTTTTAAGTATAGTTACTTCCTTTGTAAGTATATTTACATATTTTTTGTATATTTACTTCATTTTAAGTATATTTTCTTCAGTTTTAAGTATATTTACTTCATTTAATTATAATAACTAATTTGTAAGTATATTTACTACATTTTAAGTATATTTCTTCATTTTAAGTACATTTACATAATTTTTAAGAATATTTACTTTATTTTTAAGTATATTTACTTCCTGTGTAAGTATATTTATATAATTTTGGTATATTTACTTCATTTTTAAGTATATTTATTTAATAAGTTTATTTAATATTGTATTGACTTAATTTTTAAGTATATTTACTTAATTTGTATGTGTGAGATTAATTTTTCATACTCTATTAATGCCCTGATGTTGCCAGTTGTTTCACATACACATACTCCTGGCAGCTCTCCCACATACACCCTGGCAGTTCTCCCTCATACACCCTGGCAGCTCTCCCTCATACACCGTGGCAGCTCTCCCTCATACACCGTGGCAGCTCTCCCTCATACACCCTGGCAGCTCTCCCACATACACCCTGGCAGCTCTCCACATACTCCCTGGCAGTTCTCCCTCATACACCGTGGCAGCTCTCCCTCATACACCCTGGCAGCTCTCCCACATACACCCTGGCAGTTCTCCCTCATACACCGTGGCAGCTCTCCCTCATACACCATGGCAGCTCTCCCTCATACACCCTGGCAGCTCTCCCTCATATACCCTGGCAGCTCTCCCTCATACACTATGACAGCTCTCCCTCATACACCGTGGCAGCTCTCCCTCATACTCCGTGGCAGCTCTCCTCATACACCCTGGCAGCTCTCCCTCATACACCGTGGCAGCTCTCCCTCATACACCCTGGCAGCTCTCCCTCATACACCCTGGCAGCTTCTCCCTCATACCCTGGCAGCTCTCCCTCATACACCCTGGCAGCTCTCCCTCATACACCCTGGCAGCTCTCCCTCATACACCCTGGCAGCTCTCCCTCATACACCCTGGCAGCTCTCCCTCATACACCCTGGCAGCTCTCCCTCATACACCCTGGCAGCTCTCCCTCATACACCGTGGCAGCTCTCCCTCATACACCTTGGCAGCTCTCCCTCATACACCCTGGCAGCTCTCCCTCATACACACACACATATGTCAGACCAATCCTGGAGTATGCAGCCCCAGCATGGAGTCCCTATCTAGTCAAGCATAAGACTAAACTGGAAAAGGTTCAAAGGTTTGCCACCAGACTAGTACCCGAGCTGAGAGGTATGAGCTACGAGGAGCGACTACAGGAATTAAACCTCACTTCGTTGGAAGACAGAAGAGTTAGGGGGAACATGATCACCACATTCAAGATTCTCAGGGGAATCGACAGGGTTGATAAAGATAGGCTGTTTAACACAAGGGGCACACGCACTAGGGGACACAGGTGGAAACTGAGTGCCCAAATGAGCCACAGTGATATTAGAAAGAACTTTTTTAGTGTCAGAGTGGTTGACAAATGGAATGCATTAGGAAGCGATGTGGTGGAGGCTGACTCCATACACAGTTTCAAGTGTAGATATGATAGAGCCCATTAGGCTCAGGAAACTGTACACCTGTTGATTGACGGTTGAGAGGCGGGACCAAAGAGCCAGAGCTCAACCCCCGCAAGCACAACTAGGTGAGTACAACTAGGTGAGTACACACACACACACACACACACACACACACACACACACACACACACACACACACTGACACGGCCCCGTCCCCTCAGCCTGTGGGTGGGTGGTGGCTGAGTGGACAGCGGTCTAGACTCGTGGAACTAGGACCGGGATTCAATCCCCTGGTACCGTCGGAAAAACAAATGGGCAGATATTCCTTCATCCTGATGTGGCTGTTACCTAGCAGTAAATAGGTACCTGGGAGTTAGACAGATGTTACGGGCTGTGGTTGTGTGTGTGTGTGTGTGTGTGTGTGTGTGTGTGTGTGTGTGTGTGTGTGTGTGTGTGTGTGTAATTGCGAAATGAAAAAAATGAAAAATAAAAAATAATCTACACTCACAAAATGAACGGAATGGTAAATAACACAGCTCAGTTCCAACGCAATGTCACACAAAATAATTTAATCAAAAGTCTATGAAAATTCAATTTGTCAAAGCAATCGGAAACATCGATATGGAATCATAACATATTTAGTGTAGCGTGTGTTGCTCTTATGTGCAAAAGATGGCGCTGTTTCTTAAAAAAAAAAAAAATTTTTACCTGTCACAGGTGTGGCATCTATACTTATACTCACGAAAGGAATGGTATAGGGAACAACACAGCTCAATACCAACGCAATGTCACAAAATAATTCAATCAAAACTAAAATAAATGAAAACTCATGAAAATTCAATTTGTTTGTGCAATTGGAAACATTGAAATGAAATCGTAACACATTAAGTATAGCATATGGTGCTATTACGTGAAACAGATGGCGCTGTTTAAAAAAATAAATGTTTTTATCTGTCACAGGTGAGGCAGGTATATAGTAGGTATATAAAAGCAGGCGCCAATTCGAATGCAACGTTTTGTCAAAATTTCAAAGCCATGGGCGAAGAACTTTTGTAAATTAGCAATTTTGAACAAACGAACTTTTACAATTTGCCTTGAAATTTTGACACAACGTTGCATTCGAATAAGCACTTGTTTATATATACCTACTATATACATACCTCACTTGCGTAAGGAAAAATAGGATTTTTTGGAAAAACAGCGCCATTTGTTGGACGTAAGAACAACACACACTGTTATCTCCGAAAGTTCTTCACCAATTGTTTTGAAATTTTGACATAACGTTCCATTCGAATACGTGCATGTTTTTATATATCTACTATATACATCCCACACCTGTGACAGGTAAAAACATGCGTTTTTTGAAAAAGAGTGCCATCTGTTGCACATAATAGCAACACACTAAATATGCAATAAATAAATATGTTATGATTCTATATCAATGTTTCCGATTGCATAGATATATTGACTTTTCATGGATTTCGATTTATTTTAATTTTGATTTAATTATTTTTTGTGACATTGCGTTGGAATTGAGCTGAGTTCCTTACGATACCGTTCATTTCGTAAGTAAAAGTATAGATGCCACACCTGTGACAGGTAAAAACATTCTTTTTGTAAGAAACAGCACAATCTGTTGCACATAAAAACAACATATACTATACTAAATATGTTACGACTCCATTTCAATGTTTCCAAATGCATTGACAAATTGAATTTTCATAGATTTTGTTTTATTGTAAAATTGAGTGAATTATTTTGTGTGACTTAGCTTTGGAATTGAGCCGTATTGTTTACCATAACGTTCATTTCGTGAGTACAGTTTATTTTTTTATTCTTTCATTGTTTTTCATTTCGTTTTTTAACTTTTTTTCTTATATTTCAGTGATGGGAACATCAGATCATTTGATGTTCCCAATTTTCTGATGGGAGTTTCAGATCATTTGGGAATGCATCGGACGAGGGAGTGGGGAATGGTGGGGAGGACTTAGAGGCGGGAACATTGCAATAGCTCAGGAAAGCATATGCGTTGCTGAGCTACAGCAACGCGTAGCCAGGTACAGCTAGTGTGTATAATATATATATATATATATATATATATATATATATATATATATATATATATATATATATATATATATATATATATATATATATATATATATATATGAAAATAGATTCCAAACAGGAATGCTTTAAATATATATATGAGAAATGTTCAAGAAATATATATGAGTGTACCAATGTGTGTGTGTGGAAACACTTCAAACATATTCATTGGATTTAATTTGACACTGCTCTTGCAAATTAAAAATATATCTACTGGTTGAAGCGCTTTGGCGATCAACATCAAAGTTAGCGTATGACTGACCATTTCCGTGCAGAACGTCGGTATCCGGGTGGTGTGGGCATGTGCTATACCTGCTGGTTATGTTCACCACCTGCTGGTTGTGTTCAGTACCTGCTGGTTGTGTTCACCACCTGCTGGTTGTGTTCAGTACCTGCTGGCTGTGTTCAGTACCTGCTGGCTGTGTACAGTACCTGCTGGTTGTGTTCAGTACCTGCTGGTTATGTTCACCACCTGCTGGTTGTGTTCAGTACCTGCTGGCTGTGTTCAGTGCCTGCTGGTTGTGTTCAGTACCTGCTGGTTGTGTTCAGTACCTGCTGGTTATGTTCACCACCTGCTGGTTGTGTTCAGTACCTGCTGGTTTAGTTCACGACCTGCTGGTTGTGTTCACCACCTGCTGGTTGTGTTCAGTACCTGCTGGTTGTGTTTACCACCTGCTGGTTGTGTTCAGTACCTGGCGGTTGTGTTCACCACCTGCTGGCTGTGTTCAGTACCTGCTGGTTGTGTTCAGTACCTGCTGGTTGTGTTCACCACCTGCTGGTTGTGTTTACCACCTGCTGGTTGTGTTCACCACCTGCTGGTTGTGTTCACCACCTGCTGGTTGTGTTCAGTACCTGCTGGTTGTGTTCAGTACCTGCTGGTTGTGTTCAGTACCTGCTGGTTGTGTTCAGTACCTGCTGGTTGTGTTCAGTACCTGCTGGTTGTGTTCACCACCTGCTGGTTGTGTTCAGTACCTGCTGGTTGTGTTCAGTACCTGCTGGTTGTGTTCAGTACCTGCTGGTTGTGTTCACCACCTGCTGGTTGTGTTCACCACCTGCTGGTTGTGTTCAGTACCTGCTGGTTGTGTTCAGTACCTGCTGGTTGTGTTCAGTACCTACTGGTTGTGTTCAGTACCTGCTGGTTGTGTTCAGTACCTGCTAGTTGTGTTCAGTACCTGCTGGTTGTTTTCACCACCTGCTGGTTGTGTTCAGTACCTGCTGGTTGTGTTCAGTACCTGCTGATTGTGTTCACCACCTGCTGGTTGTGTTCAGTACCTGCTGGTTTAGTTCACCACCTGCTGGTTGTGTTCAGTACCTGCTAGTTGTATTCACCACCTGCTGGTTGTGTTCAGTACCTGCTCGTTTAGTTCACGACCTGCTGGTTGTGTTCACCACCTGATGGTTGTTCAGTGTTCAGTACGTGATAGTTGTTCAGTGTTCAGTACCTGCTGGTTGTGTTCACCACCTGCTGGTTGTGTTCAGTACCTGCTGGTTGTGTTCAGTACCTGCTGGTTTTGTTCAGTACCTGCTAGTTGTGTTCAGTACCTGCTGGTTGTTTGCACCACCTGCTGGTTGTGTTCAGTACCTGCTGGTTGTGTTCACCACCTGCTGGTTGTGTTCACCACCTGCTGGTTGTGTTCAGTACCTGCTGGTTTAGTTCACGACCTGCTGGTTGTGTTCACCACCTGATGGTTGTTCAGTGTTCAGCACCTGCTGGATGTGTTCACCACCTGCTGTTTGTGTTCACCACCTGCTGGTTCTGTTCAGTACCTGCTGGTTGTGTTCAGTACCTGCTGGTTGTGTTCACCACCTGCTGGTTGTCTTCAGTACCTGCTGGTTGTGTTCACCACCTGATGGTTGTTCATTGTTCAGTATCTGCTGGTTTTGTTCAGTACCTGCTGGTTTTGTTCAGTACCTGCTGGTTGTGTTCAGTACCTGCTGGTTATGTTCACCACCTGCTGGTTGTGTTCACCCCCTGCTGGTTGTGTTCACCACCTGATGGTTGTTCATTGTTCAGTATCTGCTGGTTTTGTTCACCACCTGCTGGTTGTGTTCAGTACCTGCTGGTTATGTTCACCTCCTGCTGGTTGTGTTCACCTCCTGCTGGTTGTGTTCACCTCCTGCTGGTTGTTTTCACCTCCTGCTGGTTGTGTTCAGTACCTGCTGCTTGTGTTCACCACCTGCTGGTTGTGTTCAGTGCCTGTTGGTTGTGTTCACCGCCTGCGAGTTGTGTTCACCACCTGATGGTTGTTCAGTGTTCAGTACCTGCTAGTTGCGTTCACCACCTGCTGATTGCGTTCAGTACCTGCTGATTGTGTTCACCACCTGCTGGTTGTGTTCAGTACCTGCTGGTTGTGTTCAGTACCTGCTGGTTGTGTTCACCACCAACTGGTTGTTTTCAGTACCTGCTGGTTGTGTTCACCACCTGCTGGTTGTGTTCAGTACCTGCTGGTTGTGTTCACCACCTGCTGGTTGTGTTCAGTACCTGCTGGTTGTGTTCAGTACCTGCTGGTTGTGTTCAGTACCTGCTGGTTGTGTTCAGTACCTGCTGGTTGTGTTCAGTACCTGCTGGTTGTGTTCAGTACCTGCTGGTTGTGTTCACCACCAACTGGTTGTTTTCAGTACCTGCTGGTTGTGTTCACCACCTGCTGGTTGTGTTCAGTACCTGCTGGTTGTGTTCAGTTCCTGCTGGTTTTGTTCAGTACCTGCTGGTTGTGTTCAGTACCTGCTGGTTTTGTTCAGTACCTGCTGGTTGTGTTCAGTACCTGCTGGTTGTGTTCAGTACCTGCTGGTTGTGTTCAGTACCTGCTGGTTTTGTTCAGTACCTGCTGGTTGTGTTCAGTACCTGCTGGTTGTGTTCAGTACCTGCTGGTTGTGTTCAGTACCTGCTGGTTTTGTTCAGTACCTGCTGGTTTTGTTCAGTTCCTGCTGGTTGTGTTCAGTACCTGCTGGTTGTGTTCACCACCTGCTGGTTGTGTTCAGTACCTGCTGGTTGTTTTCAGTACCTGCTGGTTGTGTTCAGTACCTGCTGGTTGTGTTCAGTACCTGCTGGTTGTGTTCAGTACCTGCTGGTTGTGTTCAGTACCTGCTGGTTGTGTTCAGTACCTGCTGGTTGTGTTCAGTACCTGCTGGTTGTGTTCAGTACCTGCTGGTTGTTTTCAGTACCTGCTGGTTGTGTTCAGTACCTGCTGGTTGTTTTCAGTACCTGCTGGTTGTGTTAACCACCGGCTGGTTGTGTTCAGTACCTGCTGGTTGTGTTCAGTACCTGCTGGTTGTGTTCAGCACCTACTGGTTCAGTTCACGACCTGCTGGTTGTGTTCACCACCTGATGGTTGTTTAGTGTTCAGTACCTGCTGGTTGTGTTCAGTACCTGCTGGTTGTGTTCAGTACCTGCTGGTTGTGTTCACCACCTGCTGGTTGTGTTCAGTACCTGCTGGTTGTGTTCGGTACCTGCTGGTTGTGTTCACCACCTGCTGGTTGTGTTCAGTACCTGCTGGCTGTGTTCACGACCTGCTGGTTGTGTTCAGTACCTGCTGGCTGTGTTCACCACCTGCTGGTTGTGTTCAGTACCTGCTGGTTGTGTTCACCACCTGCTGGTTGTGTTCAGTACCTGCTGGCTGTGTTCACGACCTGCTGGTTGTGTTCACGACTTGCTGGTTGTGTTCACCTCCTGATGGTTGTTCAGTGATCAGTACCTGCTGGTTGAGTTCACCACCTGCTGGTTATGTTCAGTACCTGCTGGTTGAATTCACCACCTGCTGGTTGAATTCACCACCTGCTGGTTGTGTTCAGTACCTGCTGGTTGTGTTCACCACCTGCTGGTTGTGTTCAGTACCTGATGGTTGTGTTCACCACCTGCTGGTTGTGTTCACCACCTGATGGTTATTCATTGTTCAGAACCTGCTGGTTGTGTTCACCACCTGCTGGTTGTCCAGTGTTCAGTACCTGCTGGTTGTGTTCAGTACCTGCTGGTTGTGTTCAGTACCTGCTGGATGTGTTCAGTACCTGCTTGTTGTGTTCACCACCTGCTGGTTGTGTTCACCACCTGATGTTATTCAGTGTTCAGTTCTATTCTGGTTGTGTTCAGTACCTGCTGGTTTTGTTCAGTACCTGCTTGTTTTGTTCAGTACCTACTGGTTGTGTTCACCACCGGCTGGTTGCGTTCAGTACCTTCTGGTTGTGTTCACCTCCTACTGGTTGTGTTCACCTCCTGCTGGTTGTGTTAACCTCCTGCTGGTTGTGTTCACCTCCTGCTGGTTGTGTTCACCTCCTTCTGGTTGTGTTCAGTACCTGCTGGTTGTGTTCAGTACCTGCTGGTTGTGTTCACCTCCTGCTGGTTGTGTTCAGTACCTACTGGTTGTGTTCAGTACCTGCTGGTTGTGTTCACCTCCTGCTGGTTGTGTTCAGTACCTACTGGTTGTGTTCAGTACCTGCTGGTTGTGTTCAGTACTTGCTGGTTGTGTTCAGTACCTACTGATTATGTTCAGTACCTGCTGGTTGTGTTCAGTACCTGCTGGTTGTGTTCAGTACCTGCTGGTTATGTTCAGTACCTGCTGGTTGTGTTCAGTACCTGCTGGTTGTGTTAACCACCGGCTGGTTGTTTTCAGTACCTGCTGGTTGTGTTCAGTACCTACTGGTTGTGTTCAGTACCTACTGGTTGTGTTCAGTACCTACTGGTTGTGTTCAGTACCTACTGGTTGTGTTCAGTACCTACTGGTTGTGTTCAGTACCTACTGGTTGTGTTCAGTACCTACTGGTTGTGTTCAGTACCTACTGGTTGTGTTCAGTACCTACTGGTTGTGTTCAGTACCTACTGGTTGTGTTCAGTACCTACTGGTTGTGTTCAGTACCTACTGGTTGTGTTCAGTACCTACTGGTTGTGTTCAGTACCTACTGGTTGTGTTCAGTACCTGCTGGTTGTGTTCAGTACCTGCTGGTTATGTTCAGTACCTGCTGGTTGTGTTCAGTACCTGCTGGTTGTGTTCAGTACCTGCTGGTTATGTTCAGTACCTGCTGGTTGAGTTCACCACCTGCTGGTTATGTTCAGTACCTGCTGGTTGTGTTCAGTACCTGCTGGTTGTGTTCACCACTTGCTGGTTGTGTTCAGTACCTGCTGGTTGTGTTCAGTACCTGCTGGTTGTGTTCAGTACCTGCTGGTTGTGTTCAGTACCTGCTGGTTGTGTTCAGTACCTGCTAGTTGTGTTCAGTACCTGCTGGTTGTGTTCAGTACCTGCTGGTTGTGTTCAGTACCTGCTGGTTGTGTTCAGTACCTGCTGGTTGTGTTCAGTACCTGCTGGTTGTGTTCAGTACCTGCTGGTTGTGTTCAGTTCCTGCTGGTTATGTTCAGTACCTGCTGGTTGTGTTCAGTACCTGCTGGTTGTGTTCAGTACCTGCTGGTTGTGTTCAGTACCTGCTGGTTGTGTTCAGTACCTGCTGGTTGTGTTCAGTACCTGCTGGTTGTGTTAACCACCGGCTGGTTGTTTTCAGTACCTGCTGGTTGTGTTCAGTTCCTGCTGGTTATGTTCAGTACCTGCTGGTTGTGTTCAGTACCTGCTGGTTGTGTTCAGTACCTGCTGGTTGTTTTCAGTACCTGCTGGTTGTGTTCAGTTTCTGTTGGTTTTGTTCAGTACCTGCTGGTTTTGTTCAGTACCTGCTGGTTTTGTTCAGTACCTGCTGGTTGTTTTTACCGCCGGCGAGTTGTGTTCACCACCTGATGGTTGTTCAATGTTTAGTACCTGCTAGTTGCGTTCACCACCTGCTGATTGCGTTCAGTACCTGCTGGTTGTGTTCAGTACCTGCTGATTGTGTTCACCACCTGCTGGTTGTATTCACCACCTGCTGGTTGTGTTCAGTACCTGCTGGTTGTGTTCACCACCTGATGGTTATTCATTGTTCAGTACCTGCTGGTGTGTTCACCTCCTGCTGGTTGTGTTCACCTCCTGCTGGTTGTGTTCAGTACCTGCTGGTTGTGTTCACCACCTACTGGTTGTACTCAATACATGCTGGTTGTGCTCAATATCTGCAGGTTGTACTCAATACCTGCTGGTTGTGCTCAGTACCGGCGGGTTGTACTAAACACCTGCTGGTTGTACTCAATACCGACAAGTTGTGCTCAATACTTGCTTGTTGTACTCAATACCTGCTGTTTGTACTCAATACTTGCTGGTTGTACTCATTACCTGTTGGCTGTACTCAGTACCTGCAGTTTGTTCTCAATACTTGCTGGTTGTACTCAATACCTGCTTTTTGTATTCAATACTTTCTGGTTGTACTCAATACTTGCTGGTTGTGCTCAATACCTGCTGGTTGTGCTCAATACCGGCTGGTTGTGCTCAATAACTTCTGATTGTGCTCAATACCGGCGGGTTATGCTCAATAACTTCTGGTTGTGCTCAATACCGGCGGGTTATGCTCAATACCTTCTGGTTGTGCTCAATACCGGCGGGTTATGCTCAATAACTTCTGGTTGTGCTCAATACTGGCGGGTTATACTCAATACCTGCTGGTTGTGTTCAATACCTGCTGGTTATGCTCAATACCTGAGAGTGGGTTGAATATTGGCTGATTACACTGCACTTGTCAACACCATTAAATAATGTTGTCTAATTAAATTATCAAAATTATTAGGAATAGAGTTCTTTCTTTATTGGAGTGATGCAGCGCTGCGAGCTGTTCACTCAGCATCAAGTACTGAATGATCTGAGCTGCCTAGTATATTTCAAACTAAACAGAGTGCTGGCAACTGTACCAACATTTTTTTTTTGCGTTTTTTATCTGTAAATTTGATGGAAATAATTACTACAAAGAGAATCATTTATAATGCGAGTGTTGGAGTTTATATGAAGCTCCGTTATTATTATATTAATATTTTATTATAATAATAACAATATATATATATATATATATATATATATATATATATATATATATATATATATATATATATGTCGTACCTAGTAGCCAGAACTCACTTTTTGGCCTACTATGCAAGCCCGATTTGCCTAATAAGCCAAGTTTTCCTGAATTAATATATTTTCTCTAATTTTTTTCATATGAAATGATAAAGCTACCCATTTCATTACGTACGAGGTCAATTTTTTTTTATTGGAGATAAAATTAACGTAGATATATGACCGAACCTAACCAACCCTACCTAACCTAACCTAACCTATCTTTATTGCTTAGATTTGGTTAGGTAGCCGAAAAAGTTAGGTTAGGTTAGGTTAGGTAGGTTAGGTAGTCGAAAAACAATTAATTCATGAAAACTTGGCCTATTAGGCAAATCGGGCCTTGCATAGTTGGCTGAGAAGTGCGTTCTGGCTACTAGGTACGACATATATATATATATATATATATATATATATATATATATATATATATATATTATATATATATATATATGTATATATATATATATATATATATATCTGTCGTACCTAGTAGCCAGAACGCACTTCTCAGCCTACTTTGCAAGGCCCGATTGCCTAATAAACCAAGTTTTAATGAATTAATGTTTTTCGACTACCTAACCTACCTAACCAAACCTAACCTAGCTTTTTCGGCTACCTAACCTAACCTAACCTATAAAGATAGGTTAGGTTAGGTTAGGTAGGGTGGTTAGGTTCGGTCATATAACAGCGCTAATTTTAACTCAATAAAAAAAAATTGACCTCATACTTAATGAAATGGGTAGCTTTATCATTTCATAAGAAAAAAAATTGAGAAAATATATTAATTCATGAAAACTTGGCTTATTAGGCAAATCGGGCCTTGCATAGTAGGCAATAGAATGAGTTCTGGCTACTAGGTACGACATATATATATATATATATATA
>WNGS01004511.1:4720285-4762781 GCA_020271785.1 Procambarus virginalis
CGGCCTGTTAAAGCCGTTGTCAAAACCAGACTGACTAGAGAAAGAGAGAGAGGATACAGGCCAACACCTGGAACCTGACCAACCCATCTCTAGGGAAAGAATTACCAGAAACAGGAATAGCTTAGCTTAGAATGGTCAAAGAGGATTAAAGGAGGTCAAAGGAGGATATAAAAACCCATAAACCTTATAATCCAGTTAGACCGATTATTGGTTCAGTTGGTTCAGCGGCTTATAAACTTTCTAAGTGGTTGGTTAAAGTTTTGTCCCCTATCGTTGGCTACTATTTCTAACTCGCACTTAGCTAACAATGTAGACTTAATTAATAAGCTATCCACACTAAATTTTAATTTGGATTTTATCCTAGTAAATTTTGACCTGACTGTTTTATTCACTAAAGTACCTGTTGATGATTTGTTAGAATACCTACGTGAGGAACTGCCTAAATATAATTTGAGTTTGCAGACCAATAATGTGTTGGAACTTTTCAAATTATGTATAAAAGACAATTATTTCGGTTTCAATGGAAAAATTTTCAAACAAACATTTGGAATGGTGATGGGCAATCCCCTTTCCCCAGTTTTGAGCAATTTGTATATGGAGTTCTTCGTAACAAAAATCTTATCCAGGATTATCCCTCTCTAATGTAGTCTGGTTTAGGTATGTCGACGATATTTTCTGCTTATGGCCGAGTGACCAAGACCAAATTGTTTTTCTTAATGAACTTAATTCTTTGGTACCTTCAATAAAATTCACATGTGAAAATGAGGAGAATGGTACTCTTCCGTTTTTGGACATTATGATTCATAGAGTCAATAGAAGGTTCAAATTTAATGTGTATAGAAAACCTACCAACGTGGGGTCGTTTGTTCATTATTATTCGAATCATCATAGTAAAGTTAAACAGGCAGTATTTTCAGGAATGTTTCTTCGAGCTTTGAGTGTATGCAGCCCTAAGTTTTTTGATGAAGAGATAGCTAAAATATATGAAATTGGGAAGAGTTTACGGTACCCTAAGATGTTTTTGGATTGTTCGTTTGGGAAAGGTAAACGTACATTTTATAATAATGTCTCCAAAGCGAAACCAGAAAATAGAAACTCATTGGTGGTACCTTATGCGATGGGATTTGAGAAACTTTCCCCAGTTTTTAAGAACCTTAATATCAATTTGGTGTTCACTAATAATACGATCAAGTATAATTTAATAAAAAAACTCTCCTGGTACAGCAAGTTGTGTGTATTCGATTCCCTGCAATGACTGTGAGTCTGTGTACCTTGGACAAACAGGAAAATCCTTACAATTACGTATATCCCAACATGCTTATAGTATAAGCATGTTGGGAAACGTCTAATGCTTTGTATCTACATACAAGTGTGTGTGATCACACTATTAATAATTGGGATGGGGTGAAAAGCATTGCCAATTGCAATGGCTTTGTGGAACAGAATTTAATTGAGTCTGCCCTAATTAGTCAATGTCCAAATCTTCTCAATGTTAGTACTGGTATGTACAAACTTGACCCAGTTTTAAGTTACAATATTACACAGCAGTTTAAGAAAAAACTCTGAAAGGGAGGCTTACAATGTCTCATTAAAATTTTATATTCATTTATTAAGTGTTCATGAGGCTTTTCTTTAATCTTTCATCCTTATTCTCTGACCGCTTAATCCTCTTTTACCATTCTAAGCTAAGCTAGTCTCTCTTTCTCTAGTCAGTCTGGTGTTGACAACGGCTTTAACAGGCCGAAACGTACATCTCTTTTTACCATTTCTTTGTGTTTTTTTCTGCATATATATATATATATATATATATATATATATATATATATATATATATATATATATATATATATATATATAATATATATATATATATATATGTATGTATATATATACATATATATATATACATCTATATATATATATATATATATATATATATATATATATATATATATATATATATATATATATATATATATATATATATATATATATATCAATCAACGTCGATATGTTGACGACAGAAACAACGACAAACAACACCAAAATATATATGCATATCATTCATGTGTTTTGTATTTTTAGTTGTTCATGCGATTCAGTTTCCTTTCGGTTGGCTGATCCAGAGAGAGTGAGTTCGTGTAGAAAAGATTACCGCCATCTCACCAGCCATGAAGCGCGGTACCCAGCAGCAGTAGGTCATAACAGCATGTCCCAGCTCACAGTGCGTCATAACAGCATGTCCCAGCTCACAGTGCGTCATAACAGCATGTCCCAGCTCACAGTGGGTCATAACAGCATGTCCCAGCTCATAGTGCGTCATAACAGCATGTCCCAGCTCACAGTGCGCCATAACAGCATGTCCCAGCTCATAGTGCGTCATAACAGCATGTCCCAGCTCACAGTGCGCTATAACATCATGTCCCAGCTCACAGTGGGTCATAACAGCATGTCCCAGCTCACAGTGCGTCATAACAGCATGTCCCAGCTCACAGTGGGTCATAACAGCATGTCCCAGCTCATAGTGCGTCATAACAGCATGTCCCAGCTCACAGTGCGTCATAACAGCATGTCCCAGCTCATAGTGCGTCATAACAGCATGTCCCAGCTCACAGTGCGCTATAACATCATGTCCCAGCTCACAGTGGGTCATAACAGCATGTCCCAGCTCACAGTGCGTCATAACAGCATGTCCCAGCTCACAGTGGGTCATAACAGCATGTCCCAGCTCACAGTGCATCATAACAGCATGTCCCAGCTCACAGTGCGTCATAACAGCATGTCCCAGCTCATAGTGCGTCATAACAGCATGTCCCAGCTCACAGTGCGTCATAACAGCATGTCCCAGCTCACAGTGGGTCATAACAGCATGTCGCAGCTCACAGTGCGTCATAACAGCATTTCCCAGCTCACAGTGCCTCATAACAGCATGTCCCAGCTCACAGTGCGTCATAACAGCATGTCCCAGCTCACAGTGCTTCATAACAGCATGTCCCAGCTCACAGTGCGCCATAACAGCATGTCCCAGCTCACAGTGCTTCATAACAGCATGTCCCAGCTCACAGTGCGTCATAACAGCATGTCCCAGCTCACAGTGCTTCATAACAGCATGTCCCAGCTCACAGTGCGTCATAACAGCATGTCCCAGCTCACAGTGGGTCATAACAGCAGGTCTCAGCTCACAGTGGGTCATAACAGCATGTCCCAGCTCACAGTGGGTCATAACAGCATGTCCCAGCTCATAGAGCGTCATAACAGCATTTCCCAGCTCACAGTGCGTCATAACAGCATGTCCCAGCTCACAGTGCGTCATAACAGCGTGTCCCAGCTCACAGTGCGTCATAACAGCGTGTCCCAGCTTAGTGCGTCATAACAGCATGTCCCAGCTCACAGTGCGTCATAACAGCATGTCCCAGCTCAGCGTGCACGCATATTGTTGACTCAATTGACAACGGCGTGAAAACTCCGGGATTCGTGGAAACTGAAGTCACCAGAATGCTGCCGTTGATTTGGGACTAATGAGAAGTGGTCTTGAATAACTAGGATGGAGGAAGGGCGGGTGAGGGGGGGGAACTACATCATTTCTGGTTACTTAAAACCGGTTCATATATGACGCTTGCCAAATCAGTGACTTGTGAATACACTCTTTGGATCAGCAGTGTACCTAGTGAGCAGAAAACATGGGCTGTTAAATCTCCTCTTGTTTGTAATTAGTTGTTAATGTGCTCATTTTGAGAGCTCCATGACGATTTTGCGTATTATTTTGACTGCACCTTGGTGATATTGCTTTCATTTTGAGTGCTCCGTGTCGAGAATTGCGTTTATTATTACCGTTCCCAGACGATATAGCAATAATTTTGACAGTTCCAAACTGATATTGAGCTCATTTGACTTCTCCATGACGATATTGCATTCATGTTGACTGCTCCATCACAATATTGCGTTCATTAGAACTTCATCTTTACGATATTGCCTTGATTTTGACTACACCATGGCGATGTTGAGTTCATTTTGATGGCACTATGACGATGTTGAGTTCATTTTGACGGCACTATGACGATGTTGAGTTCATTTTGACGGCACTATGACGATGTTGAGTTCATTTTGACGACACTATGACGATGTTGAGTTCATTTTGACGGCACTATGACGATGTTGAGTTCATTTTGACGGCACTATGACGATGTTGAGTTCATTTTGACGGCACTATGACGATGTTGAGTTCATTTTGACGGCACTATGACGATGTTGAGTTCATTTTGACGGCACTATGACGAAGTTCAGTTCATTTTGACGGCCCTAGGACGATACTACTGTGTAAAAATAAACACCCATGCTAAGATAAAATAAGGCATATATATATTAGTTATACACGGCCTATAATTGCATAATAAAACAGAGCACTTGGGCCATGTCTGGCTATTTTTAGACCCAAGCCAAGTGGTCCCTAGAACAAAGAGGTTGCTTGATCAGGGGAAAATTCTCAACTACATAAATTCCACCCAGAAGAGAGAGGCGATAGTAATGGTTCTTATCAGGATACATAAATATATCAAATTGGCATACATTACGTAACAGTGTAAACTAAATAATATTACAGGTAGTTAGCTGATAACTCGGGTAAAATCAGGTAAAAAAGCAAATGTTGTTGTTGTTGATTTAGGGGCGACGACGATCGTGGGATCGGATGCGTCCCGGCGTACCCATTAAGGGTGAATCGCGAAGCCAGGAGAGGTGGAACGCCAAGCCGAATCGCAAAACGAGTGACGCCAATCACTAGAAACTAATATGCCATACGGCAAATAAACGCACAGTCAGGCAGGTGATTGGGGAGCCCCAGGAGTCCCTCAGGGTGAGAAGCACCGGTTCCGCCCCACACAGAGAACACCAGGTAGCAAAATCAGAACTCTGTCCCCAACTAAAACGCAAAAAGTCATCCAGTGTCCTCCGGCAGAGCAGAAGTGGGCCGCCCACCACGACTGAGGGCACACTAGGAGCCCACCAAGACCCGCCAACCCCCGGCACCTCTCGGCCATGCCGGCCCCCGACCACCGTCACCCCGCCGGGAGAACCAGCCAGAACACGTCAAAAAAAATCTAACAAGAATTCTGTGACCCAAGGCGATATGTGCGCCAGGCGTCGTACAATCGGACCGCTGAAAAGGGATGCCAAACGGCAGTAGCAAAGCCAAAACGCGAAAACAAGACGTGATCAGGCGGCACCCAGGCGGAGGAGGAGTCCAGACGTCCGCTCGGCTTCAAGGTTGAACCAGGCGTCCCTAAAAAAGTAAATAATCAGGAGTTTAAAGAGAACGGGCAACAGTCATCTGGCCACATGTGCTGCCATCCAGAGGCTGGTCAGAGGAGTCTCGCCCACAACAACAACAAGAAGACCACGACACGAGAGGTTTTTTTAGTTAGTTTAGTTCATTTATTATGCACCCCATACCCATCTTGTAAGTTGTGGGCGTACCCCCTACACCTCCACTAGTAATTAGTGGAAAGGGTTAGAGAGGCAGATAATGGGCTCAGGGACTGAACCCCACAATTCATTTAGCTACGGAAGTTACAATCTTGATGAGATAGTTACAAAATTCAATGCATGTCGTCATATCAACAGTGGGCTCTAGACGCCACGAGAGCAAGCTGATGCTCTCACACTTGAGGATTCTGTAGTGCAAAAAAAATAAAATAAATAACACAGCTATAGACGAACTTTGCTTAGAGGGAAGAAAGTTAAATATATAAGTGTGCCTAGTAGCTTAAAACTGAACAGTGACGTGGACCACAATAGCTGCCAGCATCTACAAACGCAAATACTGCAACAAATGACACAACACCTCGCCATTGCTCATCAGCAGTTAACTACATTAATGAGTGCTCCAATTGGCTAACAGAAATAAGGAAGTCTGGTATTCACACATGCCAGACTGGGCACTCCGGGTCTGCATCCCAACAAAATAATTAGGAAGGAGTTTGTGGTGAGCCTGTCACTGGATTGTACACATTTTCTTGTTAGCTACGCCATGACTTTCTTTTCTTTTGTAGATCAGTCTTAAGGTGGGCTTTCGAGCCCATCTCAGTAAGTAAGAGATACTTGCCAAATAACAATTAAGCTTTCTAGGTTAATTATTATTTAACAGTGATATTTTGGAATTGTTAAAATATAAAGTAACACGCTTTTCAATAAATTCATGTCAATGATAATTAAGGTGGGCTCGTGTTACAAGTGAATAATACATATTTGACTAGGGCGTGTGCATGAGAACACCCACCACATGGGTTCGAATCCTCATTCCAGCTCTACGGATTTTCTCACTGATACATCACAATAGTGTGATTACACTCTGTATACAGTTTAATAATATAATGTTTGAAACATAGGCAGCAGGGCCAGACAGAAGTAGATACTCCAGTGTTGCTTCATTAAATTAATATTTATTCATCCCGCTAGAATCTAAAGTTTAGTTTACCAGCAGGTAAATGAGGAACAAACCATACCTAGCTAGACCTTCCTCATTGTACTACTTGGAGTGGCTCAGGGATCTGAGGACCACTGAGAAAGCATCACACTGAACTAGTACCTCCATTCAGCAGCTGAGTTGTTCTATTTTTGGAGCATTGTTTATTTTTGTTTTATTAACTTACACTCCTCCTCCTTGCAGTAGTAACATTTGAGGGAGACCACATAAGTAAATTTAACAATTGCATTCATTTTGACTGCACCATCATGATATTGCATTCATTTTGACTGCACCATACCGAAGAAAATACCATAATCACAAAAAAAACTTACTATTTGGATACATTTTCCCAATAGCTCATACCGCTATACATAACTGTATAACTATATACATAATTATAAATAATGAGTAAAATGTGACCCTTAATAAGAAACAATGTTAACATTAAAAACGCTTCATCCTCCGAGACTTTTACGCATTGAAAATAGTAAATGAGACATATCACTGAGCAAGATTACGAATCAACAACACCCAAATGGCCTATTGGCACGTAATAGGACAAAAAATCTGCCCATTATTGCCACTGTGTGGTAATAAAAATGGCCCACAAATGGGTCTTAATGGGGGATACAACCACCGCACTTTTGCCTTTTAGTGGGAATAAACTCTCTCCAATATTGCCACAAATTGGGAATAAAACTCTCACTATAGACAGTAAGTGGAAATAAAACCTGCCCACTATGACAAAAACTACCTTGTTCGGGTGGCAGTCGGATGTCTTCCCAAGTCCACGACTGCCCAGATTTCCTGAATGAGGGAGAGATTATAGTTTCCCATTTTCTACAAATCAATTGTCACACAATAAATACCCCAGAGAACCGAATGCTGTTAGCCTGGTTGGAACCCCATTAAGCGTTATCATAATTAACATAAACACTGTAGCATGGCTAACATAGTCACGGTGGCATAGCAAACATAATCACTGCTACATAATTACCATGGTCATTGTGGCATAGCTAACATAGTTACTTGTGATTGTTGTTGTTACTCTGGTCTGTGACACAGTCTGGTGTTAGCTCAGAGCTCTGATCAAGCTAATATAACAAGTGTGATAAGCTAATATCACATCCGAGGGGAGACATGATTACCACATACCAAATTCTCATGGGAATTAATAAAGTAATTAAAGACAGACTACTTAACATGGGTGGTACACAAAAAATAGGAAACAGGTGGAGAATGAGTACCCAAATGAGCCATAGGGACGTTAGAAAGAACTTTTACAGTGTCAGGGTAGTTAACAAATGGAATGCATTAGGCAGTAATGTGGTGGAGGCAGACTCCATACACAGTTTCAAATGAAGACATGAT
The DNA here is from genome assembly GCA_020271785.1 of Procambarus virginalis. NCBI lineage: Eukaryota > Metazoa > Arthropoda > Malacostraca > Decapoda > Cambaridae > Procambarus > Procambarus virginalis. The sequence goes on from WNGS01004511.1 coordinate 4,728,120, forward strand.
AGAGCTCAAAAGACTCGGGAACCTGTACACCGGTTGATTGACATTTGAGAGGCGGGACCCTAGAGTCGGAGATCAACCCCCCTCCCCGCAAGCACAACTAGGTGAGTACATGCTAGGTATCACCGGCGTTGAGCAATGTGGTTTGAGCTACACGCAAGGAACCACGTGGGGTTAACTACCCCACCCCCCCCAGTTAGCTACAGCTGATGAGTTACTCACTGTCAACACTACATGATGAGTTTCTCACCTTCGACTACATGAAATAGGCTACAGGTAAGGAGCTATACCTGATGAACTATAACCGATGAGCTATAACCGATGAACTATAACTGGTGAACTATCACTGGTGAGCTATAACTGGTGAACTATAATTGGTGAACTATAACTGATGAACTATAACTGGTGAACTATAACTGGTGAACAGTCCAAGCAAAGTGCTGGCTGCGCTGACCGTCAATAAACCTTTAACTGGTGGAGCTTCGTGTGTGTGTGTGTGTGTGTGTGTGTGTGTGTGTGTGTGTGTGTATTCACTTAGTTGTATTTTACGGGGGTTGAGCTTTGCTCTTTCGGCCCGCCTCTCAACTGTCAATCAACTGTTTTACTAACAACACTAACTACTTTTTTTTTCCCCACACCACACACACACACACCCCCAGGAAGCAGCCCGTGACAGCTGACTAACTCCCAGGTACCTATTTACTGCTAGGTAATAGGGGCATTCAGGGTGAAAGAAACTTTGCCCATTTGTTTCTGCCGGGTGCGGGAATCGAACCCGCGCCACAGAATTACAAGTCCTGCACGCTATCCACCAGGCTACCTGGCCCCCCACAAATGGTCAGTAAGTGGAACCCCACTTGTGTGTGTGTGTGTGTGTGTGTGTGTGTGTGTGTGTATGTGTGTTTGCATGTTTATATGTGTGTGTGTTTCTGCCTTGAGTGTTAGTGCACATTCGTGCTAAATTAGGCTCCAGGTTGCATATTATAAGCCAAGGATTGCTTATATTGGCTGAGAAGAAGTTAGGGGTAGATTTAGAGTTAATCTGTTTCATTTTCAGTTATCCTGTATACAAATACCACAGTAAAAGATATGGAGTGCTTCTGTGTACATTTGGTCCTTGATTTATTCATCAGTAAGTACATATATAAGTTGACGATGAGTCACATTAACGTGGCTGAAGATATGATGACCAAACCACACATCAGGAGAAAGAGAAACGATGATGTTTCAGTCCGTCCTGAACCCATATGAAGTCGTATGTGATAATGGTCAAGGACGGACCGAAACGTTGTCGTTTCTCCAGCTTCTGATGTGTGGTTTAATCATCATTACATCTATAAGTAATATAGTACATCTGTAAGTACATGTCAGTACTATAATGCATCTGTAAGTACTACAGCGTTAGCACGTTAACTGTCTCTCTAGACACGGTAATCATGTCTCCATTCTCACTTGAATAAAATTGGTGTCATATAATTCCTTTTTTCCGGAAGAGAAATACCTGTGCACAGGTATATTTAGGTGCCCTCCTCCACCCTAAGCCAACGACAGATGGCTTAAGAATGCAGCCCACTGCGGTTGCCTAACTCCCAGGTTCATATTTTACTGCAAGGAGGACAGAGGCTTCAGATGAAGAGAAACTGACCCAGCCGGGGTATTTTTTTTTGGGGGGGTCCTGCACGGAGAGTGAACCCAAAGTCCCTCGGTTGGGTCGACAACGTAGGCCACTGTGCTATGGGACTGTTTACTGGATGATTAAATGTGACAATACTCTTTAATGCTACAAGATATTTTCTTAATTAAACAGTCTAATTAAAGTTGGAGGATAGATGTAACTAATTAAAGTTGCAGGATGAGTGTAAATAGCAATTGCAAGTAGTACCTTATCTAATTACCGGAGTTGTTGTGAGAGACTCTCTGTTGTGAGAGACATGTACTCACCACCTGCCTCATGAATTATTGAGGAAGAATGCATATACTCACCACTCTGTCATATGAGCTGGAGAGAGCTAATGCCGTGATCATCTGCACCCATGAATTAGTGAGGAAGAAATCATGTACTCACCACTTTATACTCAAGATAACTCATCCACTCTTTAGTTTGATAGTTAATACCAAAACCGTTCTTGTCAACCAGAGCACTGATGCAACGATATTAATTTTGATTTGCAAATGTTGCATTATCGTGATGGTTCGCAATACTGATACAAATCATGTTAAATACTACACAATTAAAATGCAATATTGTGTGATTTGTTATCGAAATGTAATATAGCAATAATTTACCCTAATTTAACAGTTTATCCCTTTGATTAATTAATGAAGGGAGAGCAGTTTGATTAATTAACAGAGTGTGTGTGGCCATATATGACTAAGGCAATGGATTACTAGCCGTTAGTGTCCAGCCATGTTAGTTGGTAGTCTCTGGCCCTTGTAAGTCACTAGTCTCCGGCCCTTGTAAGTCGCTAGTCTCCTGCTCTTGTAAGTCGCTAGTCTCCGGCTCTTGTAAGTCGCTAGTCTCCGGCTCTTGTAAGTCGCTAGTCTCCGACTCTTGTAAGTCGCTAGTCTCCGGCTCTTGTAAGTCACTAGTCTCCGGCCCTTGTAAGTCGCTAGTCTCCGGCTTTGTAAGTCACTAGTCTCCGGCCCATGTAAGTCACTAGTCTCTGGCCCTTGTAAGTCGCTAGTCTCCGGCCATGTAAGTCGCTAGTCTCCGGCCACGTAAGTCACTAGTCTCCGGCCTTGTAATCTTGAGGTTATCTTGAGGTTATCTTGAGATGATTTCGGGGCTTTAGTGTCCCTGCGGCCCGGTCCTCGACCAGGCCTCCACCCCCAGGAAGCAGCCCGTGACAGCTAACACCCAGGTACCTATTTTACTGCTAGGTAACAGGGGCATTGGGTGAAAGAATCTCTGCCCATTGTTTCTCGCCGGCACCTGGGATCGAACGCAGGACCACAGGATCACAAGCCCAGCGTGCTGTCCGCTCGGCCGACCGGCTCCCTTGTAAGTTGCTAGTCTCCGACTCTTGTAAGTCGCTAGTCTCCGGCCCTTGTAAGTCACTAGTCTCCGGCCATGTAAGTCGCTAGTCTCCGATCATGTAAGTCACTAGTCTCCGGCCTTGTAAGTCGCTAGTCTCCGGCTTTGTAAGTCGCTAGTCTCTGGCCCTTGTAAGTCGCTAGTCTCCGGCCTTGTAAGTCACTAGTCTCCGGCCATGTAAGTCGCTAGTCTCCAGCCTTGTAAGTCGCTAGTCTCCGGTCATGTAAGTCACTAGTCTCCGGCCCTTGTAAGTCGCTAGTCTCCGGTCATGTAAGTCGCTTGTCTCCGGCCTTGTAAGTCGCTAGTCTCCGGCCCTTGTAAGTCACTAGTCTCCGGTCATGTAAGTCACTAGTCTCCGGCCCTTGTAAGTCGCTAGTCTCCGGTCATGTAAGTCGCTTGTCTCCGGCCTTGTAAGTCGCTAGTCTCCGGCCCTTGTAAGTCACTAGTCTCCGGCCTTGTAAACCACTAGTCTCCGGTCATGTAAGTCACTAGTCTCCGGCCTTGTAAGTCGCTAGTCTCCGGCCATGAAAGTCGCTAGTCTCCGGCCTTGTAAGTCGCTAGTCTCCGACCCTTGTATGTCGCTAGTCTCCGGCTTTGTAAGTCGCTAGTCTCTGGCTTTGTAAGTCGCTAGTCTCCGGCTTTGTAAGTCACTAGTCTCCGGCCCTTGTATGTCGCTAGTCTCCGGCCCTTGTATGTCGCTAGTCTCCGGCCTTTGTATGTCGCTAGTCTCCGGCCCTTGTATGTCGCTAGTCTCTGGCTTTGTAAGTCGCTAGTCTCCGGCTTTGTAAGTCACTAGTCTCCGGCCCTTGTATGTCGCTAGTCTCCGGCCCTTGTATGTCGCTAGTCTCCGGCCCTTGTATGTCGCTAGTCTCTGGCTTTGTAAGTCGCTAGTCTCCGGCTTTGTAAGTCACTAGTCTCCGGCCCTTGTATGTCGCTAGTCTCCGGCCCTTGTATGTCGCTAGTCTCCGGCCCTTGTATGTCGCTAGTCTCCGGCCCTTGTATGTCGCTAGTCTCTGGCTTTGTAACTCGCTAGTCTCCGGCCCTTGTAAGTCACTAGTCTCTGGCTTTGTAAGTCGCTAGTCTCTGGCTTTGTAAGTCACTAGTCTCCGGCCCTTGTATGTCGCTAGTCTCCGGCCTTGTAAATCACTAGTCTCCGGCTCTTGTATGTCGCTAGTCTCCGGCCATGAAAGTAACTAGTCTCCGGCCCTTGTAAGTCGCTAGTCTCTGGCTTTGTAAGTCACTAGTCTCCGGCCCTTGTAAGTCGCTAGTCTCCGGCTTTGTAAGTCACTAGTCTCCGGCCCATGTAAGTCGCTAGTCTCCGGCCTTGTAAGTAGCTACTCTCCGGCCTTGTAAGTCGCTAGTCTCCGGCTCATGTAAGTCACTAGTCTCCGGCCCTTGTAAGTCACTAGTCTCTGGCCATGTAAATCGCTAGTCTTCGACCTTGTAAGTCACGAGTCTCCGGCCTTGTAAGTCACTAGTCACCGGCCATGTAAATCACTAGTCTTCGGCCTTGTAAGTCGCTAGTCTCCGGCTCTTGTAAGTCACTAGTCTCCGGCTCTTGTAAGTCGCTAGTCTCCGGCCCTTGTAAGTCACTAGTCTCCGGCCTTGTAAGTCGCTAGTCTCCGGCCCTTGTAAGTCACTAGTCTCCGGCTCTTGTAAGTCGTTAGTCTCCGGCCATGTAAGTCGCTAGTCTCCGGCCATGTAAGTCGCTAGTCTCCGGCCATGTATGTCGCTAGTCTCCGGCCTTGTAAGTCGCTAGTCTCTGGCCATGTAAGTCACTAGTCTCCGGCCTTGTAAGTTGCTATTCTCTGGCCATGTAAGTCGCTAGTCTCCGGCCATGTAAATCGCTAGTCTCCAGCCATGTAAGTCGCTAGTCTCCGGCCATGTAAGTCGCTAGTCTCCGGCCATGTAAGTCGCTAGTCTCCAGCCATGTAAGTCACTAGTCTCCGGCCTTATAAGTCACTAGTCTCTGGCCATGTAAGTCGCTAGTCTCCGGCCCTTGTAAGTCACTAGTCTCCGGCCCTTGTAAGTTGCTAGTCTCCGGCTTTGTAAGTCACTAGTCTCCGGCCATGTAAGTCGCTAGTCTCCGGCCCTTGTAAGTCACTAGTCTCCGACCTTGTAAGTCGCTAGTCTCCGGCCATGTAAGTTGCTAGTCTCCGTCACTTGTATGTCACTAGTCTCCGGCCTTGTAAGTCACTAGTCTCCGGCCATGTAAGTCACTAGTCTCCGGCCCTTGTAAGTCACTAGTCTCCGTCCCTTGTATGTCGCTAGTCTCCGGCTTTGTAAGTCACTAGTCTCCGGCCTTGTAAGTCGCTAGTCTCCGGTCCTTGTGAGTCACTAGTCTCCGACCTTGTAAGTCTCTAGTCCCTGGCCTTGTAAGTTGCTAGTCTCCGACCTTGTAAGTCGCTAGTCTCTGGCCCTTGTAAGTCGCTAGTCTCCGGCCTTGTAAGTCGCTAGTCTCTGGCCCTTGTGAGTCACTAGTCTCCGGCCTTGTAAGTCACTAGTCTCCGGCCTAGTAAGTCGCTAGTCTCTGGCCCTTGTAAGTCGCTAGTCTCTGGCATTGTAAGTCACTAGTCTCCGGCCTAGTAAGTCGTTAGTCTCCGGCCTTGTAAGTCACTAGTCTCCGGCCTAGTAAGTCGCTAGTCTCCGGCCCTTGTAAGTCGCTAGTCTCCGGCCTTGTAAGTCACTAGTCTCCGGCCTAGTAAGTCGCTTGTCTCCGGCTATGTAAGTCGCTAGTCTCCGGCTATGTAAGTCGCCAGTCTCCGGCTATGTAAGTCGCTAGTCTCCGGCCATGTAAGTCACTAGTCTCCGGCCTAGTAAGTCGCTAGTCTCCGGCCCTTGTAAGTCACTAGTGTCCGGCCTAGTAAGTCGCTTGTCTCCGGCTATGTCAGTCGCTAGTCTCCGGCTATGTAAGTCGCTAGTCTCCGGCCATGTAAGTCGCTAGTCTCCGGCCATGTAAGTCGCTACGTTGAAACATTGTAAGTCACTATAATCTCCTCGTACGAGTTGCTCATCTCCAAAAAGTAAATACATTTAATTAGGGTCATTTGAAATGTAACCTGATTATTTTATCATTTTTTTTGTGACTGCTCACAGCCTGACAGTCATGCCCGGGTGCCATTCCCTGGAACCCTGGCAGTCATCGTAGAGACTGCTTACACCCTGGCAGTCATCTTAGAGACTGCTTACACCCTGGCAGTCATCTTAGAGACTGCTTACACCCTGACAGTCATCTTAGAGACTGCTTACACCCTGGCAGTCATCTTAGAGACTGCTTACACCCTGACAGTCATCTTAGAGACTGCTTACACCCTGGCAGTCATCTTAGAGACTGCTTACACCCTGGCAGTCATCTTAGAGACTGCTTACACCCTGACAGTCATCATAGAGACCGCTTACACCCTGGCAGTCATCATAGAGACCGCTTACACCCTGGCAGTCATCATAGAGACCGCTTACACCCTGGCAGTCATCACGAAGAATTCCATGCAGTTGTTTCAGTGCTTTTTAATAATCATTTTTCTCAGAAAAGTATGAGACGGGTTAAGAGTATAAACGGGGGAAAGTGGGGGATAAAATGGGATAGGAAGAGGATGGAGGGAAGAAGGGGAAGGGGACGAGGAAAGGAAGGGGAGGAGAGTGGATAAAATGGGAGGAAAGGGTGAACGGAGCAGCTATTATCACTTGTGCAGCTCGGTGCCCCTTTTATATCTCTACTATAGGAGAGTGTGTGTGTGTGTGTCTGCCTGTCTGTTTTACTGTGTGTGTGAGTTTGACTGTCTGTATGTCTGCCTGTCTGTCCACAGTTGGAGGCCACACGGCTGAGTGTAGCGAGGTGACCACAACACCTAATAAAATGTTTTAACAAAATTTAACAACTATATATTTATACTATAGTTGTTAATATATAATATGATACATATATATATATATATATGCGATATATATATATATATATATATATATATATATATATATATATATATATATATATATATATATATATATATATATATATGTCGTACCTAGTAGCCAGAACGCACTTCTCAGCCTACTATGCAAGGCCCGATTTGCCTAATAAGCCAAGTTTTCCTGCATTAATATATTTTCTCTATTTTTTTTCTTATGAAATGATAAACCTACCCATTTCATTATGTTTGAGGTAATTTTTTTTATTGGAGTTAAAATTAACGTGGATATATGACCGAACCTAACCAACCCTACCTAACCTAACCTAACCTATCTTTATAGGTTAGGTTAGGTTAGATAGCCGAAAAAGTTAGGTTAGGTTAGGTTAGGTAGGTTAGGTAGTCGAAAAACAATTAATTCATGAAAACTTGGCTTATTAGGCAAATCGGGCCTTGCATAGTAGGCTGAGAAGTGCATTCTGGCTACTAGGTACGACATATATATATATATATATATATATATATATATATATATATATATATATATATATATATATATATATATATGTCGTACCTGTTAGCCAGAACGCACTTCCTTGCCTACTATGCAAGACCCGATTTGCCTAATAAGCTAAGTTTTCCAGAATTTCAATATTTTTTAATTCTTTTTCTTATGAAATGATATAGCTATTCATTTCATTATGTATGAGCAATTTTTTTTTAAATTTGAGTTAAAACTAATGTAGATATATGACCAAACCTAACCAACCCTACCTAACCTAACCTAACCTATCTTAACCTAACCAAAACTAACGTAACTAAATCAATTATTTATGTTCTTAATATAATATAATAATAATGTTTAAAATAAACAATAGGAAACAATTTATTGAAAATAAAGAAAATCACTCGGCCTATTAGGCAAATCGGGCCTTGCAAAGTAGGCCTAAAAGTGCGTTTTGGCTACTAGGCACGACATATATATATATTAAATATATATATATATATATATATATATATATATATATATATATATATATATATATATATATAATATATATATATATATATATATATATATATATATATAATATATATATATATATATATATATATATATATATATAAAAGTTTGTGAGGGTACCACCTCTGGTGCCAATGTGGGGACCCATAGCCTCGGAGAAGAAAATAAAACGTATTCAGAGGAGACCTTGTGGTTTCTCACTGAACACTAATATTTTCTTCTCCTACCACCCCCATTCTTTTGTATGTACACATATATATTTGCTTTATTTGAACTGTGTTACAAAAAAGGAGTTACATATAGGTTACAAAGATGGTTATCATAGGTTGTCGAGTTCCTCCAGCTCCTCAGATGGCGGGCAGGAACCCTGGATGCAGTGCGCATTTCCCCTCTGTATCGCCACGCTGAGGCGCTGGAAAAGAAAGCTGGCAGCTCTAGGGTCCCTTGTTGTTTCAATGAGCCTAGAACCCAGTTCCTTCAAAAAACTGGTAGCACTTTTACCCCAGGCGCCGAGTGTCTCAGAAGCAATGGGGACAAAATTGTAGTGGTGATCAAGTTCTCTATACTTACGGGATTTGGCTGCTTCCCTGTGGGTGGCAGCGCCACCTGGTTGTGCAACACTGAGGTCAATGTAGGTGTTAGCCAGGGTTGATACGCACGTGTAGTCCCATACCAACTGCTTGCCATTCTTCCAGGGGTTCACTGTGATACCATCCGGGCGACCAATAAGAGCATCAGAGTTACGGGGCGTTAGGTAACGAGGCTCTCTCTCGGCTGGGCATCCAGCTGTGGTGAGGCTCCTCTTGATGATGTCGTTAACTTCACTGTGCCTCGAGTGCCATCCTCCCGTGCTTTGGCAGAGTAGGCCATGGTGGCCGTACCTGTCAGCCACCACCTCGCCGCAAATACACCTATATCTGGTGTGGATTGGGGCAGCAAGGCGGAGGGCCACAGCAATTCGGAGGGCGTGTGGTGTGAGACGCGTGCCAGTTGCCGACATTGGGGTTGCTAACAGGAAATCCCCTGCATGAGGGGCTGCTACTGCTGTGAGGCGAGCAATGTCGTGCTGTGTTGATGCAGCACCCAGGCACTCTGCAGCAACTTTGTCTACAATGGGGCCATCCCCATTATATATATATATATATATATATATATATATATATATATATATATATATATATATATATATATATATATATATATATATATATATATATATATATATATATATATATATATATATATATATATATATATATATATATATATATATATATATATATATATATATATATATATATATGCGAACAAGCCTGAATGGTGCCCAGGACTATATGCGAATGAAAATGTCACTTCTGGGGTGTGAGTTTTCATTCATATATATATATATATATATATATATATATATATATATATATATATATATATATATATATATATATATATATATATATATATTATTTATATATATTATATAACCTAGAAGGGAGTACCACCTCTGGTGCAAGTGTAGGGACCCATAGCCTCGGAGAAGAAAATAAAGAGTACTCAGAGAAGACCTCGTGGATTCTCACTGAACACTTTGATATTTTTTTCTCCTACCACCCCTATTCTTTTGGTATGTGTGTATATTTGTCTAACTTTATTTGAAAATGTCATTACACAAAAAAAGTTACAATATTGATTACATGCAGGGTACAAGGCTTCTTGTCACAAGTTGAAAAGCTCCTCCAGCTCCTCAGATGGCGGGCAGGAACCATGGATGCAGTGAGCATTTCCTCTCTGGATTGCCACACTGAGGCGCTGAAAAAGAAAACTGGCAGCTCTAGGGTCTCTAGTTGTTTCGATTAGCTTAGACCCCAACTCCTTCAAAAAGCTAGCAGCACTTTTACCCCAGGCACCAAGTGTCTCTGAGGCAATGGGGACAAAATTGTAGTGGTGCTCAAGGTTTCTGTATTTACGTGACTTGCCCGCTTCCCGGTGATTGCCAGCTCCTCCTGCTTGTGTAGCAGTGAAGTCAACATAGGTATTGGCTAAAGTTGAAACGCAAGTGTAGTCCCACACCAACTGTCTACCATTCTTCCAGGGGTTCACCGTGATTTCGTCTGGGCGACCGAAAGGCTCATCAGAGTTGCGGGACATTTGGTAACGGGGCTCTCTCTCTGCTGGACAACCGGCTGTGGTAAGACTTTTCTTAATAATGTCATTCACCTCGCCGTGTCGTGCATACCATCCTCCTGTCCTTTGGCAGAGAAGACAATGCCGTCCGTACCTGTCGGCCTCTGCCTCGCCGCAAATACACCTGTATTCGGTGTGGATTGGGGTAGCGAGGCGGAGAGCCAAGGCGACAAACAACACCAAAATAAGCGACAACACAAGACTGGACATTAGCGAAGCAATACGTCAAGCAAACCAAGCTATCTATGAAGAGCCAACTAGCACCACATTACACTCTGCCATCTTCGAGAACACGACGAAACATACAATATCATACAAATGTTTCCCTGGCCATCATGGAAACAGAGGAGACTTGTAAGTGAGGTGCTTCCATTCACCTAATCCTTGGGTATATATCCTACAGTGCAAGAATTTGTAACACGAGACATCTCCCGTCACGCAGAGTGCAGTCGCACCTCCACAAATCTCCAATATCAGCTATTGATACTGGTAATGGCTCCAAAGGGCCAACACTTACGGGCTATTCATGCCCGTGCCACCTCTTGGCTGGTTTACTCTATATCAATCAATCCCCTTGTAATCAATATATCACATTCACCCCAAACATCTATCACTTACAGTCTACACTTGACCGTGCCACCTCTTGGGTGGCTTAATCTTCATCTTATAACAATTTAAACTCTGCCAATGATAATAATAATAATGTTTAACGAACCGCATGCCTTAACATTAGACCATATTCATGAATACATCTTCAGAATCTCCCATTACTTTACATTACATTATGAATACATCTTCAGAATCTCCCATTACTTTACATTACATTATGAATACAATCTTCAGAATTGATTTTTCTGAAGATGTATTGATAAATACGAACGTACTTAAGGAATTTCCGGTTTCATTCCTTCCTTCGTTGTCAGACATTGTCATACATACAGTATATCTAAGTATATATTATAGGCTCTTTCAATAGCCCATGCTCTGATTTATCTTCTACTGGGAGCCCTTCAGATTTGGCCATTACAACGCCACAAGAGGCCATAAGGGACCTTTGTGGCATTGGAAGAAAAATTAACTACATACGAGTTAAGGAAAAAGTAAAATTAACCAAAAAAATTAATTTAAAATTAAAAAAAAAGTATTTTCTTTATACTATAAATAAAAGTAAAAAATAAAAATATTTTCCTGGAAAATAAAAATGCAAAAATGGTATGCAAATGGTATGGAAAATGGTATGCAAAAATTCTTACGTAAAACTCCGTAGGTCAGAAGAGGGACACCAGGCATCCACAGTCTTCTTCATTACACCCATCTCGCAAAACACAGTATATACGAGAAATTCATTACCAACAGGACCCTTTTCTCCGACAGGGGATCAGTGTGAGAAAATTTCTTGGAACTGATTTATAAGAACCAATGATCGAAATCTTCCAAGGCGAGTCAACACCAGACGATATTCTGGTCGGCTGGAGTATTTTCCAAGGCATTGAGTTTATATACAAAAATATGTTATCCCTCTTGCAACACGTTGTGCAAATATTATTAAACCAACTGTGTTACACGAATTGGCATGCTAGGGGTTTATGGTACGTTATTTGTTTCTGGCACATTGTTTCTGGCACTATTTGTCTCTAGCACAGTTTCTAACACTTTCTAGGACACTGTTTACCGTACTATTTCTGGCACACTATCATTTTCTGGTACTCTGTTTATACCACTATCTGACTCTAGCAGAGTTTCTGGCACAGCATTGTTTACGAGACATTATCAGCGACTTAGTGATCCCTGTGGAGCTTGAACGGCTCAGCTAATCTGGTTGAAAATTTAACAACTAATTTACCTTGGCATCTGTAGACGCTAAATATATTTCAATACATATTTCATAAAATAGAAAAGCTTTGTACTGATGGCCATTTATATTTTATGCATTTTTTAGTTGGTATTCAAATATATTTTCTGAATTTCTGACATTCTCAAAGAACGTCATAAGTCAGCTTTACACTGAAAAGTAAATGAGATTTAACAAATAAATTTAAATTTGACTTTGGGCTTCATCTGGTTACATGATTTGAATCTTCGTTTTAGAATCAACTTTTAGCAGTAGAGAACCTTCCATTTTTTGGCTTCTTTAGAATGAACTCTATTGGAATGTCAGTTAGGAACATTACCGGAGCACCAGTGAGGCATTTAGCATAAAATGTATCTAGCTTTAGTGACACTGTTCGATCATTAGTCAAACATCAATCGGATATCAATCAAGTATTACCATATCGATCATATCGAAATATACAATTAAACAAATTAACTGTTGGTACATACGTGTCTATAATGCTCACGTTTGCATGCTTACGGGTTAGACGGACTCGCTATCGTTCCCTTTGATGCCGACACGTGACGATAAGGCCACGACCCGGCCCGGCCACACTCCGGGTCTGACACGCGCGTGGAAACATAATATTTTATAAACACGGGCGACTTTTGCCACGTGGATGACCAGCGACACACTTATGCATTATGCGATCAATACTTCCATTTGGCCGATATAATGCGCAATACTAAGTCCCAACAACCATACTGTAAATTATATTATCCCAGCCGGGGAGAGCCGGTCGGCCGAGCGGACAGCACGCGGGACTTGTGATCCTGTGGTCCTGGGTTCGATCCCAGGCGCCGGCGAGAAACAATGGGCAGAGTTTCTTTCACCCTATGCCCCTGTTACCTAGCAGTAAAATAGGTACCTGGGTGTTAGTCAGCTGTCACGGGCTGCTTCCTGGGGGTGGAGGCCTGGTCGAGGACCGGGCCGCGGGGACACTAAAGACCCGAAATCATCTCAAGAGGAGAAGATAGCAATGTGGCGCACTGTATGTCGCCCCTGACGCTATGCTGCACTCTGGTCCGACTTCACAGCCATAGATAGACAGATGGATTTAAACATGAATAGATAGATGGATGGATAGATAGATAGATAGATGGGTTGTTACAGTCTCACTTAGCCAGTAATCGGGTGATTTACTTATCACACTGAATAAGGGCCTTAATGCCTCTCCTCACATGATCCCACCCCGAGTCATAGGTAAGTTATCAAGAACTGGCAGTAATAATCATTCTAAAGGAAAACGGGGTAGACAACATTAAACAGGACCATCACCAAGTGTATACTTCTTAACTATATATACACATATACACATGACATAACACTGCAGGTGACGCATTCGCACCGGACACTATACAACTTCTGCTATCGTACACAACTCAGGGTTCCCTCCCTTAGTCTGTCTTCTATGGTTCTCACGTCGGTGAGTTCAGCTTTCTCAGTAAATAATGGGCCAGTCCTCTACAGTATCGACACGGTGCTACAATACCATTTCTATTCTCCAGCAACACACTGGCAGAGGTCTCCAACAACACACTGGCAGGGGTCTCCAACAACACACTGGCAGGGGTCTCCAACAACACACTGGCAGGGGTCTCCAACAACACACTGGCAGGGGTCTCCAGCAACACACTGGCAGGGGTCTCCAGCAACAAACTGGCAGGGGTCTCCAACAACACACTGGCAGGGGTCTCCAGCAACACACTGGCAGGGGTCTCCAACAACACACTGGCAGGGGTCTCCAGCAACACACTGGCAGGGGTCTCCAACAACACACTGGCAGGGGTCTCCAACAACACACTGGCAGGGGTCTCCAGCAACACACTGGCAGAGGTCTCCAGCAACACACTGGCAGGGGTCTCCAACAACACACTGGCAGGGGTCTCCAGCAACACACTGGCAGGGGTCTCCAACAACACAATGGCAGGGGTCTCCACACAGGTCCACCCACACAGGTCCACCCACACAGGTCCACCCACACAGGTCCACCCACGCAGGTCCCCCCACACAGGTCCCCCCACACAGGTCCACCCACACAGTTCCCCCCACACAGTTCCCCCCCACACAGGTCCCCCCACACAGGTCCACCCACACAGGTCCACCCACACAGGTCCACCCACACAGGTAAACAAGGATAAACTATTCAACACTGGTGGGACGCGAACAAGGGGACACAGGTGGAAACTGAGTACCCACATGAGCCACAGAAACGTTAGAAGGAACGTTTTCAGTGTCAGAGTAGTTAACGGATGGAATACATTAGGCAGTGATGTGGTGGAGGCTGACTCCATACACAGTTTCAAATGTAGATATGACAGAACCCAGTAGGCTCAGGAATCTGTACACCAGTTGATTGACAGTTGGGAGGCGGGACCAAAGAGCCAAAGCTCAACCCCCGCAAGCACAAATAGGTGAGTACAGGTTCACCCACACAGGGTAATCCTCCTCGTTGCACTAATGGCACCATGAAACTCGGGCCGCCTGTGCCAGCTACAGGTAATTTGTTAAAGCTGTATTGTGGCCAAGCTTAGTTACTGCTGGGTGTCTCCCTCTGGCTCCTGGTGGTGGACAGCCTCAGCCAACACCCCTGGCTCCTGGTAGCGTTGACGCTTGTAAAGATATATTAATGTACTAACTGTAACTGGCCACACTTTGCTGTGGCTCGGAAATGCATGCGGGTTGTTGAGCCACAGCAACCCTCCTCTGTCCCCTGTCCTTCCCATCATCCCCCCTCCCCTATCTCCCTCATCCTTCCAACCATATCCCCCGTCCCCGTCCTCTCGTCCTCCCCATCATCCCCTACTCCTCCATCCCCTCGTCCTCCCCATCATTCTCTCTCCTCCGTTCCATTGTCCTCCCGACCATCCCCTACTTCACCGTCTCTTCGTCCTTCCCACCATTCCCCACTCCACACATCCCCTGGTCCTCCCCCACTATCCTCCCACTCCCCTGTCCATCTGTCCTTCCCACCATTCCCCCCTATCCCGTTGCCTCGTCTCCCCCACCATCCCGCACTCCCCCGTCCCCTCGTCCTCCCCACCATCCCCCACTCCCCCGTCCCCTCGTCCTCCCCACCATCCCCCACTCCCCCGTCTCCTTGTCCTTCCCACCATTCCCCAATCCCCTGTCCGATGCGTTCCCAAATGATCCGATGTTCCCACCAGAAAAATGGGAACATCAAATGATCTGATGTTCCCATCACTGGAAAATAAGAAGAACAGTTAAAAAACGAAATGAAAAAAAAATAAACTATACTCTCAAAATGAACGGTATGGTAAACGTCGCAGCTCAATTCCAACGCATTGCCACACAAAATAATTAAATGAAAATGAAAATAAATCAAATCTATGAAAATTCAATTTAACAATGCAATCGGAAACACTGAAATGGAATCGTAACATTTAGTATAGTGTTGCTCTTACATGGAATAGATGGCGCTGTTTAAAGAAAAACATGTTTTTTACCTGTCACAGGTGTGGTATCTATATACTTGGTATATAAAAACACGTGAGTATTCGAATGGAACGTTGTATCAAAATTTCAAAGCAATCGGTGAAAAACTTTCGAGGTTAGCGATTTTAAACAAAACGAACATTTACATTTTTATTTACATTGATTTGAATTTCTATAATTTTGGGGAGACAGTGAAGGTGAGACAGTGAAGGTAAGACAGTACAGGTGAGACAGTGAAGGTGAGACAGTGAAGGTGAGACAGTGAAGGTAAGACAGTACAGGTGAGACAGTGAAGGTGAGACAGTGAAGGTGAGACAGTGAAGGTGAGACAGTGAAGGTAAGACAGTACAGGTGAGACAGTGAAGATGAGACAGTACAGGTGAGACAGTGAAGGTGAGACAGTACAGGTAAGACAGTACAGGTGAAACAGTGAAGGTGAGACAGTACAGGTAAGACATTACAGGTGAGACAGTGAAGGTGAGACAGTACAGGTGAGACAGTGAAGGTGAGACAGTACAGGTGAGACAGTGAAGGTGAGACAGTGAAGGTGAGGCAGTGAAGGTGAGACAGTACAGGTGAGACAGTGAAGGTGAGACAGTACAGGTGAGACAGTGAAGGTGAGACAGTACAGGTGAGACAGTGAAGGTGAGACGGTGAAGGCGAGGCAGTGAAGGTGAGACAGTACAGGTGAGACAGTGAAGGTGAGACAGTACAGGTGAGACAGTGAAGGTGAGACAGTGAAGGTGAGGCAGTGAAGGTGAGACAGTGAAGGCGAGACAGTGAAGGTGAGACAGTACAGGTGAGACAGTGAAGGTGAGACAGTACAGGTGAGACAGTGAAGGTGAGACAGTGAAGGTAAGACAGTGAAGGTAAGACATTACAGGTGAGACAGTGAAAGTGAGACAGTGAAGGTGAGACAGTGAAGGTAAGACAGTGAAGGTGAGACAGTGAAAGTGAGACAGTGAAGGTGAGACAGTGAAAGTGAGACAGTGAAGGTGGGACAGTGAAGGTGAGACAGTACAGGTGAGACAGTGAAGATGAGACAGTACAGGTGAGACAGTGAAGGTGAGACGGTGAAGGCGAGGCAGTGAAGGTGAGACAGTACAGGTGAGACAGTGAAGGTGAGACAGTACAGGTGAGACAGTGAAGGTGAGACAGTGAAGGTGAGGCAGTGAAGGTGAGACAGTGAAGGCGAGACAGTGAAGGTGAGACAGTACAGGTGAGACAGTGAAGGTGAGACAGTACAGGTGAGACAGTGAAGGTGAGACAGTGAAGGTAAGACAGTGAAGGTAAGACATTACAGGTGAGACAGTGAAAGTGAGACAGTGAAGGTGAGACAGTGAAGGTAAGACAGTGAAGGTGAGACAGTGAAAGTGAGACAGTGAAGGTGAGACAGTGAAAGTGAGACAGTGAAGGTGGGACAGTGAAGGTGAGACAGTACAGGTGAGACAGTGAAGGTGAGACAGTGAAGGTGAGGCAGTGAAGGTGAGACAGTACAGGTGAGACAGTGAAGGCGAGACAGTGAAGGTGAGACAGTACAGGTGAGACAGTGAAGGTGAGACAGTGAAGGTGAGACAGTGAAGGTGAGACAGTACAGGTGAGACAGTACAGGTGAGACATAGTACAGGTGAGACAGTGAAGGTGAGACAGTGAAGGTAAGACAGTACAGGTGAGACAGTACAGGTGAGACAGTGAAGGTGAGACAGTGAAGGTGAGACAGTACAGGTGAGACAGTGAAGGTGAGACAGTGAAGGTGAGACAGTGAAGGTAAGACAGTGAAGGTAAGACATTACAGGTGAGACAGTGAAAGTGAGACAGTGAAGGTGAGACAGTGAAGGTAAGACAGTGAAGGTGAGACAGTGAAAGTGAGACAGTGAAGGTGAGACAGTGAAAGTGAGACAGTGAAGGTGGGACAGTGAAGGTGAGACAGTGAAGGTGAGACAGTGAAGGTAAGACATTACAGGTGAGACAGTGAAAGTGAGACAGTACAGGTGAGACAGTGAAAGTGAGACAGTGAAGGTGAGACAGTGAAGGTAAGACATTGAAGGTGAGACAGTACAGGCGAGACAGTGAAGGTGAGACAGTACAGGTGAGACAGTGCAGGTGAGACAGTGAAAGTGAGACAGTGAAGGTGAGACAGTGAAGGCGAGACAGTGAAGGTGAGACAGTGAAGGTGAGACAGTGAAGGTGAGACAGTGAAGGTGAAACAGTGAAGGTGAGACAGTGAAGGTAAGACATTACAGGTGAGACAGTGAAGGTGAGACAGTGAAGGTGAGACAGTGAAGGTGAGACAGTACAGGTGAGACAGTGCAGGTGAGACAGTGAAGGTGAGACAGTGAAAGTGAGACAGTGAAGGTGAGACAGTGAAGGTGAAACAGTGAAGGTGAGACAGTACAGGTGAGACAGTGCAGGTGAGACAGTGAAAGTGAGACAGTGAAGGTGAGACAGTGAAGGCGAGACAGTGAAGGTGAGACAGTGAAGGTGAGACAGTGAAGGTAAGACAGTGAAGGTGAGACAGTGAAGGTGAGACAGTGAAGGTAAGACAGTACAGGTGAGGCAGTGAAGGTGAGACAGTGAAGGTGAGACAGTGAAGGCGAGACCGTACAGGTGAGACAGTGAAGGTGAGACAGTGAAGGTGAGACAGTGAAGGTGAGACAATGAAGGTGAGACAGTACAGGTGAGACAGTGAAGGTGAGACAGTGAAGGTGAGACAGTACAGGTGAGACAGTGCAGGTGAGACAGTGAAAGTGAGACAGTGAAGGTGAGACAGTACAGGTGAGACAGTGAAGGTGAGACAGTACAGGTGAGACAGTGAAGGTGAGACAGTGAAGGTGAGACAGTGAAGGTGAGACAGTGAAGGTGAGACAGTGAAGGTGAGACAGTACAGGTGAGACAGTGAAGGTGAGACAGTGAAGGTGAGACAGTGAAAGTGAGACAGTGAAGGTGAGACAGTACAGGTGAGACAGTGAAGGTGAGACAGTACAGGTGAGACAGTGAAGGTGAGACAGTGAAGGTGAGACAGTGAAAGTGAGACAGTGAAGGTGAGACAGTACAGGTGAGACAGTGAAGGTGAGACAGTGAAGGTGAGACAGTACAGGTGAGACAGTGAAGGTGAGACAGTGAAGGTGAGACAGTACAGGTGAGACAGTACAGGTGAGACAGTGAAGGCCAGACAGTGATGGTGAGACAGTACAAGTGAGACAGTGAAGGTGAGACAGTGAAGGTGATTTATTCCTGGTATTAATGTTCACGAGAATGTGGCAGGAGACTCATGCAGTTAAGTTGATAGAAGTAATGTTAGTGGTGGTGGCGGCGCTGTTAACTGTGAGAGAGAGGATGTGGAGTGGGAACTGGGTTGGGGGCAGTGGAATAGACTGCCAAGTACCATTATTGAGCCAAACAGGTTTTAATAGGTTTCATGAACAAACTGGATAGGTAAATGGGTTAAAAGGGGGAGGAATTTAATGGGACCTGCGTTGTATGGGCCATCAGGTCTGCTACGATGGTTGCTTATTGTTATGTTCACGTGTTCTTATGTTCTTATATGTTCTTAAGGGATCGTTTGTAGTAATGGTGGCGAGGAAACTGCTACATTTGAAGCACGATTATTTTAACTTTTTTGTGACTCGCGAAGTTTTTCAATTAACTTTGAATTACAGTCCACTTACACACACACAGTATATGGGAGCGTCTTCTGTGTTGACAGGCTTTTTTTAAGGGTGCCAGATAGAGATCAGCATCCGTTGTCTCCATGGAGACAAGACTGGCTTGTGTCCGCGGTAACTGTATGACCGCACGTCCAAGCTTTTATGACCGCTCGTCCAAGCTTTTATGACCGCTCGTCCAAGCTTTTATGACCGCTCGTCCAAGCTTTTATGTCCGCTCGTCCAAGCTTTTATGACCGCTCGTCCAAGCCTGTATACCCGCTCGCCGAAGTTTCGTCTCCCCTCGGCATCGCAAACTAAGACACAACTGAGTAATATTATCTGTAAGCTAATTATAATGAGACTTAACTGAGGACTCTGTGGAGCGCCAGAACGACCTCACCACATTACGTAACACGGGCCGGATTCACGAAGCAGTTACGCAAGTATTTACGAACGTGTACATCTTTCCTAAATCTTTGACGGCTTTGGTTACATTTATTAAACAGTTTACAAGCATGAAAACTTTCCAGTCAACTGTTGTTATTGTTATAAACAGCCTCCTGGTGCTTCGGAGCTCATTAACAGTTTAATAATTGCAAACAAAGCCGCCAGAGATTGAGAAAAGATGTACAGGCTTTTATTCCAATAAAAATACAAGACAAAAGGAAGCCAGCCATTTAAACTAGAAAAGAAAAAGAATTTGTAGGAAAAAATATCTGCTAGTCTCTTACTAACGGTCCACATTAACAAGGTTAACACCAACAGGAAACTCAGAGCTAACAAACATTCGTGTAGCCATTGTGAACCTGTACAGTGAAGCCTTTAATGTTTGATTAAATACCAACATTTAACCAAAGCTAGGAGGTGTAACTCCAGTCTAGAACACCAACCTAAAACGAGCATATCACAACTAGGGAAAGGTCATGATTTTTCTACAAAGTTGGTCCTTGAACTTAGCTGAGCCTCGAGGGAAGGCCGAGGAAGCCGAACCTCACAACGCTGCAATACGGACATGACAGAGGCGACCAAAAAAAAATATTCTCCAATGTGTTTTCAACGTTGATAGAAATGAACAGTTTGCAATAAGCAGGGCCAGAACGGTGAAGCTGGTATTGCACGGATCTAGACGCTCAAGTGAGCCATTGCTATGTAAGGCATCAATCCTGTGTGATATATCAGAAATTATATGAACAATAAATAGAGGCAATAACTAATTAGATTCATCAGCTAATTCAATATGCGAATGGTGACTGAAATGTGCGGCCCAAGAGTTGATGCTCGGCGCGCAAACACATAAGTGAGTACATCAACATACAAAAAAACGCAAACACGCACACCCGCAAGCGAACTGTCACACACAGGCAATGAAACAATCCGTATATTGGGACTGAGAACAAAAAGATTCATCACAAAATAGTGAAGAATGATGGCAGGTGCAGAAAATATAATAAGGCGCCTCGACCACACAGCCACCTGGGAGGAAAGTTGCTCTTTGTCGGGGAAAACCTTGTTAAGACGTCAAAGACATGTCAGCGTCCTCCACACCTTGTTTTGGAGGAGTCCCGATGCTAGGGAGACTTCGGGCTGAGAAAGCTGTTGGCGAACCTTTAGTTCTGGAGACATCGTTGTGGAGATGTGTGGGACTGTTGAAGGTGCTGCTGGAGACATCGTTGTGGAGATGTGTGGGACTGTTGAAGGTGCTGCTGGAGACATCGTTGTGGAGATGTGTAGGACTCTTGAAGGTGCTGCTGGAGACATCGTTGTGGAGATGTGAAGTAATACCTCCTGCAATGATGACAAGTTAAATGCTAATTGCTAAGTCACTATCTGGCCACCTTTAGTACCTCACCTCCATCTGGCTTCTGATGTGGATGCTGATAAGTCAGTCTTGTCTGGTCGTCAGGGGAATCCTCTTTCAATATTCATGGGGTGTATCTGAAACGATGCAGTTGACATGTGTGAAGTGGCTGTCATAAGTGCAACACGAAACACTCTGGCAACGATCTGAGTCAAGCCGTTTAAAGGAGTTTGTTGTTAATTCTCAAATCGGATACTATAAAAATTATTTATAAAATTCTAAACACATGTTCCTTTTCCTGCCAAAGACAGGTTATAATGAACGATCTAAGCAGACGATTGTCAAACAACTTGTGTAGTATACTAATGAGTTTATCAACTTTAAATCCTAGTGACAATACATTTCAGGAGAAATCCTGTATTCTGAGGGATAAGATTCAATTATTGTCCCAATGAGGAAAATTAAAGTGTTGGGAGGGTTACACCAAGTGCAAAGTGTACTTGAGAGAAAAAGCAACGATCATACAATTACTTCTTCACTTGATATTGTTCCCATACTAAAGCCTATCCGGGTATATTCATATATCTGTATAATCTGGCGAACATCAGTGTAACTTTACCAGTTAATTCTACATCAATGAACATAGTTCTCCTTCCAACGGCTGAACAAAAACATGCTAAAAAAACGGCAGCAGTAATAGCAGAACAATTCATATTGTTATTATATCTGTACAGTCAAAAGGAGCCAAGAGTCTGAAAGATGAAGGAATTATTGATGTTGTTACGATGAGCCACAACAACAACAACAACAACAACAACAGAAGAACCACACAGCTTGAACTCTTCAGTTACCAGGACCCTTTAATTTAAGATCAGAATGAATATGGGAAAAATACCGAGGCTATACTATGGGGGTCGAACCCGCATCACTGCACTCCCAAACACACGCATCAGTGACCAGGACTTGGACGTCCAGGCATGCAGGATATCACTGTACATTATATTAATGTATTATGTACATTTGTTTGTATTTCATTTTTATTAATAAGGCCAAGGTGAATATCAATATTTCGATGGTTTACATATTGATATAATTTCATGCAATTATTGTTATTATTCTTTTATATGAACAACAGTTTGATCAACTTCAGTCAAATGTGAATAAAAGTGTCTTGTGTAAACGTTGATAATATTGATCTTTAATATACAATTAGAAGTAACAAAAATTGTTTAAAGTTTAAACACAACAAACGGAAAGTCTTTGCAAGTCCCTTCTTCGACCTCAGTATCATCTGTATACATCAACACTGGAGCCACTCCTGTAAGCTCATGATCATCACTCAACAGTACTAACTCACCAATAATGATCCTCGTACTCTTGATGAACTTATTATTCATCATCTCCTTCATCCTGTGTTCTACTCAATGCATATTTCAGTACGTTTTATTACCCGGAACAAGAGCGTGCACGAGACTTCTCTGAGCTCATCAATACGATCCAGGAGGCGGCCTCGGGAAAGTTAGACTACTGGGACGGTGGCGGTGGTGGCGGGGTTGTGGTCATCACAGTCGCTCACTGTCTGGACACCTCGGGGGTCTCAGCCTGGCTGTCCCAGGTGGATAGGTTTGTGGGGAGGGATAGGGAAGTGTGGCGTGGTTGTGGAGTGTGGTGTGGCGTGGTTGTGGAGTGTGGTGTGGCGTAGTTGTGGGAGTGGAGTTTGGTGTGGTGTGTGGTGTGGCGTGGTTGCAGAGTTTAGTGTGTGTGTATGAGTGAGGCGGAGATATGAGTGAGAGTGTGAGTGACAGGACAGATTGGTGAATTTCTATGAGAGGCAGTGATAAGGGTGACAGTCGGAGAGGTATATTCGTTGTCAGAAGTTAATTAATATTGTTCTTAAGGAGGAAAGAGTGGAAGACGCAGCATCAGTATGTAAGACATCTTCCTCAGGTATGTCAGCAGCACTCAAGACAACTTTCTTCAAGGGGAAAACTTACCAGAAAGAGGCAGAAGATGAACCATCGACGGTAACGGACATCTGGGATTAAAACCTTAAATATATTCAGAGATGAGGTATGGAAAACTTCCCAAGAAGTTGACAAGATTAGGCTAATAGGAGGAGGAGGAAGAGGAGGAGGAGGAAGAGGAGGAGGAGGAAGAGGAGGGGGAGGAGGAGGAGCGTCCACCACAGGGACAGGCTAAGCAACCCTCGTACTGATGGCCACTGAGGTGATTTAGTAGTTCAGAGTGCTGATGTAACCGCTAATTTAAATGCATGCATCAATATATTATGAGATACCAGAGATAATGGCCAATGTGTAATAAGTGGAGCTAATGCACTGTGACGGACCTCGGCGCCATCTACGATCCAGGTGTCGAACTAAAACAGTTGACCCTCTCATTAATCGTAGTTTCTCATTTTCTCCTCTGCTGTGCTGGGAGGTGACCAGGAGCCAGATTCACGAAGCAGTTCGCAAGCACTTACGAACCTGCACATCATTTCTCAATCTTTGACGGCTTTGTTTACAATTATTAAACAGTTAATGAGCTCCGAAGCACCAGGAGGCTGTTTATAACAATAACAACAGTTGGTTGGCAAGTTTTCATGCTTGTAACTGTTTAATAAATGTAACCAAACCCGTCAAAGATTGAGGAAAGATGTACATGTTCGTAAGTGCTTGCGTAACTGCTTCGTGAATCTGGCCCCAGCTACCGGGAGTAACTGGCAAGAGGAGTGAGTGAAGCCTTGAGAGTGGAAGAGTACTTTGGTCCACCTGGAGGTACTAGCCAGGTGGGCTAGTTGAGAGCTGTGGATGAGCTCTGTAAACTTCACTCCTGGAAGGTGCTAGCCAGTGGGGCTAGTTGAGCGCTGTGGACTTAGCGAGTGTGCTAAGGTGGAGGAGCGTTTGAAGACGTCACCATAACTGAAGCTAGCGTAAGGGCTAGTGGCGCGTTGAAGACCTCGTCACAGGCATAGAAATAGTGTCCGTCGTCTATGAAGCTGGTTAGCGTGAGTGCTAGTGGCGACGCTCTGGTTGACCTCTCATAGAAATACGTATTTATTAATGGTGAGGGGTAATAAGAACGGGTAATTTTAAGTGCTGTTTTAATATTTACCTTAAACATTACACTATATTACCACCGAGGTTAGTGTCCTCTGAACTTGAGTAGGATCGAAGAGTGTTGACAGAACCCGGGTTCGTAACAAGCACATTCTAGTAGCTCACTTCTGCAGCACACTCCTGTATTGCACACTCTTGAAGCATACTCCTGAATGTATCGTACTCCTGTAGCACACTCCTGTTGCACATTCCTGCAGCACACTATTGTCGCACACTCCTGCAGCATCCGAGGAGGCAGAACGTCTACCTCCTTGAGCACCTCATCAGAGGACCCAAATATTAATATCTTCCCCAGCAGAGAGCCCTCAAGTACCCAGTTACCTATCTTCTACACCCTCAGCTGACAGTTCAACAGGAATCACTTATCTACCCCCTTCCTCTTCCCGGCTGGCACTGCTAGAGGATTCACCTATTCTCTGTTTCCAGACGACGGTTCAAGGACCTCTTTCTCTACCTCCTTTACTTCTAGAAACCAGAAACCACGCACCAGATGACCTGCTTATACTCACTCATATCTCCCCACGCAGGAGTCGTGCCAGAGGGCCTATATATATTCACTTCCTACTCAAGCAGGCGGTGCCAGATAACATAACTGTTCACCTTTGCATATTACATATTCAGCAGCTCCATATCAAGCCAACTCTGGAAGCAAACTCCACATATAATAATCCGAGGGCGTAGCCCCCAAGCCCTAGAACGCGCGCGTGCCGGAGAGAGTACTACTGCCTTTAAGGAGAGTTGCGTATGAAGGAAGATGCTGGTCTAGCAGTATCAGAGAGAAATACCTCATTCTGCGAGCGTACCAAGTGGGCCCAGGAGCATGATACTGAGAGTGATTGGGGGGAGGAGGAGGAGACCTAGAGGCAACAGACAAGAATGATGGAAATAACAAACTTTTTTTTATCTTTTTTTATATTCTGTAGAATGGTTACTGGAGTCCTATCTATCTTAAGATGTTGTGGTGCGATGCAATAAATACACACATACGCATACACGCGTGCACACACACACACACACACACACACACACACACACACACACACACACACACACACACAAACACACACACACACACACACACACACACACACAATCACACACATACACAGTCCCACACACACACACTCACGTCTGCGGCATATGCGAGGCTGGCTAACATCAGAACAGCTTCAGGAACCTGTGTAAGGAATCATTCAGAATCTTGTACACCACATATGTAAGACCAATCCTGGAGTATGCGGTCCCAGCATGGAGCCCGTACCTTGTCAAGCACAAGACGAAGCTGGAAAAAGTTCAAAGGTATGCAACTAGACTAGTTCCAGAACTAAGAGGCATGAGTTACGAAGAAAGGCTGCGGGAAATGCACCTTACAACACTGGAAGACAGAAGATTAAGGGGAGACATGATCACTATCGACAAAATCCTCAGGGGAATCGACCGGGTTGACAAGGATAAAATATTCAACACTGGTGGTACGCGAACAAGGGGACACAAGTGGAGATTGAGTACCAAAATGAGCCACAGGGACGTTAGAAAGAACTTTTTCAGTGTCAGAATAGATAACAAATGGAATGCATTAGGGAGTGATGTGGTGGAGGCTGACTCCATACACAGTTTCAAATGTAGATATGATAGAGCCCAGTAGGCTCAGAAATCTGTACACCGGTTGATTGACAGTTGAGAGGCGGGACCAAAGAGCCAAAGCTCAACTCCCGCAAGCACAAATAGGTGAGTACACTCTCCATTTCAAGAGGACACTACGGGGAACTTAAAAACGTTTAATATGTTTAATTGGACAGACTTGTTGCTAGGAAAGGAAGTAAATGAGAAATATGCCAAATTTTGCAAAATATACTATGCAGGAGCACAAACATTCATACCAAAACTGAGATGCAGAACCAGAAAATAGGATTGGTTCAACAGAAATTGTGAGAGGGCCAGAGAGGAAAAGACAAGAAAATGAGTTCAGTAGAGGAAGAGGCCCAACCCACAAACATACCAGCACTACAAGCAAGCAAGAAACAATTACACAACAGTAACTTTGACATAAAGACAGAAAGTAACTTTGAGAAAGGTATTGCAGACAAATGTAAAACTGATCCAGGTCTTTTCTATAAATTCATTAAAAGCAAGCTGCATGTAAAGGATAAAATCCAGAGATTGAGAACGGGGAACAGGACTACTGAGAATGAAAAAAAAATGTGTGAAATGCTAAATGAACAGTTCCAAAGTGTATTTGTACAAAATGAGAATTTTATAGAACTGGACCTAATATCAATTCCAGAACGCGCCATAAAATACATAGAACTATCTCAAGACGAAGTGAAAAAATTTCTCTTGAGGCTAGGAAGAAATAAAGCAGTTGAACCTGATGGTGTTTCACCTTGGGTGCTGCGAAATTGTGCAACTGAGCTAAGCATTCCACTTCAATTAATATTTCATACATCTTTGTGTACAGGAATAATATTCCATACATCCTTGTGTACAGGAATAATATTCCATACATCCTTGTGTACAGGAATCTTAGCAGATATATGGAATGAGGCAAACATTGTACCAATCTATAAAAAGGGTAGTCGAGAGGAACATATAAACTATAGTCTCGTATCACTATAACAAGCGTAGTAGTCAAGACACTAGAGACAATAGTTAAAACCAACTGGATTGAACACCTAGAGAGTAATGACATAATAACGGGCAAACAGTATGGTTTTGAAACAGGAAGATCCAGGAAGACCTGGGAACCTGTACATCAGTTGATTGACTGTTGAGAGGTAGGACCAAAGAGCCGAAGCTCAACCTCCGCAAGCACAACTAGGTGAGTACACACACACACACACACACACACACCTGGGAGGGATAAACCGGTAATATCGCAGTGAAAAAGTGTATCAGAGTGAACGATTGTCTGGCAAACTGACAGAAATCCCCCAAAAGGTAAAGAAACGAAACAGGAATAATGTATTTTGAACAAAATGGTTTAGTAATGTGGTGCAGTGACCAGTAGAGTAGATCAGAGTGAGGCGTGTTGACCTGACGCCTTCACCAACACCTACCTCTCTCACCAGCCTGTTTTTTTGGGGGGGATCCGGCTCTCCAGTATTGTCTATGTATATATAATTTGGCACCTCTCTCGCCTCCTTAGAGAGTACATTTTAAGAGCGTTGTGACGATCCCAGTAGTATAGGTGCTTTGTCGTGTCTATGCGTGTCGCATATGTTTTCTGTATTCCTCTATTTCAGCAATCTCTCCATAACGGAAATATAATAACTAAATTTATTTTCTAAATTTTTACTCCTAGTACTTGCACCACCTCATTTGTAGAATTAAGGATCTCCGAGCATACAAGGACCTCTCATATATACAAACCTACTCTACCATGTGATCTATTTACTCTATCACATTTGTTTAGATTATTTTCTGGTATCCAGATCTCACTGTTCATTACTTCCTCTGCATGGGTTTTTGTGTAGGCTCTAAATACTGCATTAGCGTCTGTGAGGAGGCCATTTATGAAAGGTATTTAACTTTTTTCCCGTCGTTTTTAGATCCTCAATGTTGGAAAAGATCAATGAGGTTATTCTATTTGTTGTATTTTGACTAGGCGGGGAGATAGGGGGGGGGGGGGGATTTAGGGAGGTCGGTCATGCGAGGTCATATTGGCTTTGTTCTGCCCTGTACTGGTTGTTACAGTGTGGGTGTCTGCTGTATTTGTAACTCGTTTGGGGGGTATTCAGGTAGCTGTGACTCCGGCATGTATATGGTTCTCTTTGGTGGTTCCAGTTCCATGCATGTCCTCTGTTCTACCTTTGAAAAGAGAGCTCTCTCCTGGCTCAAAAAATATTATATTTTCCCGTTCTCTCAA
Source organism: Procambarus virginalis (assembly GCA_020271785.1). Lineage (NCBI taxonomy): Eukaryota > Metazoa > Arthropoda > Malacostraca > Decapoda > Cambaridae > Procambarus > Procambarus virginalis. The sequence continues at coordinate 4,756,019 of WNGS01004511.1, forward strand.
GCTTATTTCTTGCTTGTCATTCGGTCTGTAGCATTCTGTGCCTCTCACGTGAAAATCTGGGCAATAAAGGTCATACCATTTTCTTCCTTTAAGTGAGGCTTCGCACATGACTGGGTGGAAATATCTGCATGTTGATCTAAAACGACATTTTCCTTTCTTAAGGTAAAAAAAGAATTTTAGGGGGGTGAGGGGAATTGCAGTCTCACCTCTCTCTTACCTGAATATCTGTCTACAAATGCCCTTTGCATAGACTATACTTACTGTATGTCCGTCTTTCTTGTCTGTCTCCCTCTATCAATGTCTGTACCGATCAGGCTGTCTGTTACACTACTCTGTTTGCTATCAGAGTTCTGTTTGCCATCAGAGATTTTCCCTTCGAAACTTATGCAGTTTCAACTTTGTTAACAACATCAACACCTTTGCCAGTATTATTCCCCCCCCCCCCACTCTGCCTGGATAGCTGGCAGGCTTCGCATGAAAATCATTCTTTGGTGATGAGGAAAGTTATCCTGGAGTTTTATGAATATGTTCCAAGCTGGCGCGTCGTTGTTACACACCCAGAGAAAATGGCCGTCTCGCACACCTTTAATTTTATTTACATCAGCACAGAAAGGGTGAAGCTTGTTGAGATTTACGAGAGGTAATACCTGTTGTTTGCTTCAGGTGTTTGTTCCAGTGACAACAATCTGTGTTGTTTACTGGGAGTCTGTTCTCTCTGGCGGGAGGTTCAACACCCAGTTTGCCAAATATGTTTCGTTGTAGTTTGAGTGCACAGTAAGTGCTTGTTTTGCGTTACGTTGTCATATCTACTTGTACATTTGTTTAATATTACTACATATTTTATTTGTAAATTACTTGCGTCTCACCAATAAATTGTTTTGACTAATAACACCGACTAATGGAAATGAATAATCGTGACACTTTAGGGGAAAAGTGAGGAGGTCTCGCCTTTATATTCAGTGACGCGACTGGTGATAAGAAATCTTTTACGGGTACATGATAGAAAAGTCTTGGGACATCCTAAGCCAATTTTCCAGTCTTGAGGAAATCCAATCGCCAGACTTGTTGAGCCAAATTACTGGTCTTTCATTCCAGAACTTCACTTTCTGGGAGGCGAATTGCTCGTAAGTGGAGGAGAAAAATATTGGTAGGTCGCAGGAGGAAATTCGAAGATCCCTGAGGCCAAATTCCTGTACAAACACTGAACTATATCACCCAACTTTAGCTTTTGTTAGTCCAGGCGAGTATTTACTCATTACTTTATTTATTCATTAATTTACTCTTTCAATCATCGCTTTTTTCAACAACTTATTATTTCATTAACTTACTAATTAATTACGTAATTATTCAACTAATTAACTGATTAATTTATTAATTCACGAAATTATTATTTTGTATTCATTAGTTCAATAATGTATCCATAAATTTATTTATTCATTTAATCATTCATTTATATTATCATAGTCATTATTGTATTATTATTTTCAGGTTTCTAGAACACATCAATGATCAGATACTTTGGTGGCAACTGCTTTTTTATTTTTTTGCACTGGATTTTGACATGCAGTTGCATATATCAGAGCGAGTGTGTTGAAATTTTACTTCATAACATTTTGTGTTGCTACCCGGATGCTTTCCAGGATGTTTCCAGTATTAGTGACTGCATGTTCTGATTGCCAACCGGTTGCCAAGACGAGCATCGTAAATGAGTGCATTTCGAATGAAGTTATTGTTGAAACTGCTCAATTCGTCCAAACAAAACAACAAACGTTAGTAACGTTGATCACCTCTTGATTGGTGGCATGTAGGGAAGCCATATGTAAGTTATGTGCCATATAGTGAGTGCTTTGTAAAGTGCATGCACACCTGCCACATCTCTCTTGTGTTGGAAAGCCTGAATGTAGTAACACATTTGTGTAGTGTGGATTATGCTAGCTTCTCACTATAGGCGTGCGGCCGCGTGGAAAACATTAGGCAGTGATGTGGTGGAGGCTGAATGCATACACAGTTTTAAGTGTAGATATGATATTGACACATATCAGTAGGCCCAGGAACCTGTACACCAGTTGATTGACTCTTGAGAGGCGGGACTAGAGAGCCAAAGCCGAAGAGCCGAAGAGGTGTTAGCACGTGAATCTGACAGCCTTCGATAAGTCCATGGAATTAGGGTCTTGGTCGTTGCTCTATGGTCCTTGGTCGTTGATCTATCAGCATTGACCATTGGTCTATTGCCAGTTCCCTAGGGTTGAATGTCGAGCCCACGAGGTCAGGTTTAAAGTAAAGAGGTCAAACACCGATGCAATTAGTCCAAATGTTAAGGCGATGTTCGACTTCCAGAAATTCAATTCTGGTGAGGCATTGACCTTTGGATGATGACTTCAGATTGTCGATTCAGTGGGATATAAACTCTCGTCTCCCCTCTTTTTCACCGGAGTTATCCATGATGTAGGCGTCTTCTCTCTACCCCCCCCCCCTTTGCCATAAGGGCAAGGGGGCTGATCGTACCCCTCCTTAAGGGAGAGTGCGACCAGCCTCGACCAGCTTCCATGAAGGTCGGTGACACAATCCCTCGATATCTCAGCTATCGACCAACGGTTAGAATGTACCTGATTGTAAAATATGACAATATGTGTTATGTGCAATCGGGTACTATTACATTGTACAAAACTGTTTTATTGTTATACTGAGCAAAAATTGTGTCATTGTGAACGATGGACATTATGGCAAAATGACAGTTTGTAAGATATGTAAATATAGAAATTTTGATACAATATGGCAATATGATAATATATTAGCACAATATGGCAGCTTCCCCAATAGTTTTTATGACTCGTGTGGCAACTTTCTATGAACTAATTTTCATATTTGAGAGAGAGAGAGAGAGAGAGAGAGAGAGAGAGAGAGAGAGAGAGAGAGAGAGAGAGAGAGAGAGAGAGAGAGAGGGGGGGGGGACAGAGACAGACAGACAGACAGACAGACAGACAGAGAGGCAGCCAATTCTCTACTCAATAATCTCGCCTTAGATGTCTCTGAGCGCACACTTACCAACAACATGCACAACACAACTAAGTTTGCTCATTAGCCAACATGTCAACATATCACGACTTGACCAGAATGAGCTGATACCCCAGCAATTCATCTTATTCTCAGGAGTTAAACTTCCCTGTTCGTGATGCTATGCAAATCATCTTGTCTTAACTGTGATGGATGCAGTCTTTGGCCACTTAAACCACGTTTTCTTCAGTAGAATGGGCTGATACTTATCTTACCACACCCATAGCCACACTTCTTGAACCCACACCAGATTATGCTGTCTAATATTCCCCACAATGCTACACCTCTACTGGCTAACATTATACCATATTAAAGGTTTTAATCATTCGCCACCATACCGAGCACCACATAATAGTTTTCAGCGTTGATTTAAGCATGGGAAATAAAATATTGTGGCGTTTTACAAAGCTTCACTTCTCAGCACCACCTTACACTACGCTTATCCACACTACAGTACTCCACTCTGTATTACTCTAGCCAACACAACTCTTCACTGCGCAAGTCTACTCCACCCAATACAATTCCTCACTACACTCCACCCAACACAGCTCTACACCACACAACACAACTTACTTCACTACTCCACACTACACTACTCCAAGTTACGTTAGACAAATTTCCTAATGTCGGGGACTAACTTAGTCATCCTTCACTGTACACGCCGAGGAGGACGCGGGTCCTTGCCACAACACCGACCCAAAACTATCTCCACATTATCCATATAGAAAAGATAACAAAAAATCCCCTACGTGGAAAAGATAAATTTGAAGGTAAAACCAGAAGAGCTTTTTAGTTTGGTGTCACTCTTAAGACCCGTCACTGACTGGAGGGAATATTAGTGCCACCACAACAACCTACTTGGCCATCAAGTAGGCTGTTGATGAAGGTTAATGAAGATTCCTTAACAGTCGTTAAGGAAATTGCAGAAGGCCTATGGGGCCATACGAGGCAGCTCCTGTTTATATCCACCCAAGGTCATTCATATATATATCTAACCTACGATAGACACCACTCCATAAACCTATCTTAGATTCACCAACATCAATTACTTGACCTTGTCATAGACGGTGGTTCGTAAGCTGAGAAAAAGTGTCCAGAATCTGACCCGTGTGGTCTGAAATATTCACAAAGGGAGTTATCACATTTTAGTGTTAATCCTTGTCTGCTGGTGCCTATCTTGAGGTTATCTTGAGATGATTTCGGGGCTTTAGTGTCCCCGCGGTCCGGTCCTCGACCAGGCCTCCACCCTCAGGAAGCAGCCCGTGACAGCTGACTAACACCCAGGTACCTATTTTACTGCTAGGCAACAGGGGCATAGGGTGAAAGAAACTCTGCCCATTGTTTCTCGCCGGCGCCTGGGATTGAACCCAGGACCACAGGATCACAAGTCCCGCGTGCTGTCCACTCGGCTCGACCGGCCTAAGGAATAAGTAGCATCCTCGCTGTGTTTCTTGGGGGTGAGAAACAGCTAGCATCCCTACCGTTGATCAGGAAGGTGTTCAGAACAGCCAGCATCCCTACCGTTGATCAGGAAGGTGTTCAGAACAGGTAGCATCCCTACCGTTGATCAAGAAGGTGTTAAGAACAGGTAGAATCCCTACCGTTGATCAGAGAGGTGTTAAAACCAGGGAGCATACCTACTGTTTTTCAGGAAGGTGTTCAAAATAGGGAGGTTTTGAACACCTATCAATGTTCCTGTTTAATCCTCAGTGTTCTGTTGAATTGTTTATCGCTAGACAATTGAAATACTAGACGTCAGCGAGAGCTTCGTTAACAGTTGCAACACGTCAGCAGTTGCAACACGCCAACAGTTGCAACACACCAACAGTTGCACCACGTCAACAGATGCAACACGTCAACAGTTGCAACACGTCAACAGTTGCAACACGTCAACAGTTGCAACACGTCAACAGATGCAACACGTCAACAGTTGCAACACGTCAACAGTTGCAACACGTCAACCGTTGCAACACGCCAACAGTTACAACACGTCAACAGTTGCAACACGTCAACAGATGCAACACGTCAACAGTTGCAACACGTCAACAGTTGCAACACGTCAACAGATGCAACACGTCAACAGTTGCAACACGTCAACAGTTACAACACGTCAGCAGTTGCAACACGTCAACAGGTGCAACACGTCCACAGTTGCAACACATCAACAGTTGCAACATGACAACAGTTGCAACATGACAACAGTTGCAACACGTCAACAGTTGCAAGATGGCAACAATTGCAACATGACAACAGTTGCAACACGTCACAGTTGCAAGATAGCAACAGTTGCAACACGTCAACAGTTGCAACACGACAACAGTTGCAAGATGGCAACAGTTGCAACACGTCAACAGTTGCAAGATGGCAACAGTTGCAACACGACAACAGTTGCAAGATAGCAACAGTTGCAACGTGACAACAGTTGCAACACGTCAACAGTTGCAACACGACAACAGTTGCAAGACGGCAACAGTTGCAACACGTCAACAGTTGCAAGATAGCAACAGTTGCAACACGTCAACAGTTGCAACATGGCAACTGTTGCAAAACGTCAACAGTTGCCACATGGCAACATTTGAAACACGTCAACAGTTGCCACATGGTAACAGTTGCCACATGGCAACAGTTGCAACACGTCAACAGTTGCCACATGGCAACAGTTGCAACACGTCAACAGTTGCAACACGTCAACAGTTGCCACATGGTAACAGTTGCCACATGGTAACAGTTGCAACACGTCAACAGTTGCCACATGGTAACAGTTGCAACACGTCAACAGTTGCAACACGTCAACAGTTGCAACACGTCAACAGTTGCCACATAGTAACAGTTGCAACACGTCAACAGTTGCAACACGTCAACAGTTGCAACACGCCAACAGTTGCCACATGGTAACAGTTGCGACACGTCAACAGTTGCCACATGGCAACACTTGCAACACGCCAACAGTTGCCACATGGCAACAGTTGCAACACGCCAACAGTTGCAACACGTCACCAGTTGCAACACGTCAACAGTTGCCACATGGCAACACTTGCAACACGCCAACAGTTGCCACATGTCAACACTTGCAACACGCCAACAGTTGCCACATGGCAACAGTTGCAGTGCGTCAACAGTTGCAACACGTCAATAGTTGCAGCGCGTCAACAGTTGCAACACGTCAATAGTTGCAGCGCGTCAACAGTTGCAACACGTCAACAGTTGCAACACGTCAATAGTTGCAACACGTCAACAGTTGCAACGCGTCAACAGTTGCAACGCGTCAACAGTTGCAACACGTCAATAGTTGCCACACGCCAACAGTTGCAACATGTCAACAGTTGCAACATGTCAACAACTGCGACACGCCAACAGTTGCAACACGCCAACAGTTGCAACATGTCAACAGTTGCAACACGTCAATAGTTGCAGCGCGTCAACAGTTGCAACACGTCAACAACTGCGACACGCCAACAGTTGCAACACGTCAACAGTTGCAACACGTCAATAGTTGCAACACGTAAATAGTTGCAGCGCGTCAACAGTTGCAACACGCCAAAAGTTGCAACACGCCAATAGTTGCAGCGCGTCAACAGTTGCAACACGCCAAAAGTTGCAACACGCCAACAGTTGCAACACGCCAACAGTTGCAACATGTCAACAGTTGCAACATGTCAACAGTTACAACACGTCAACAGTTGCAACACGCCAACAGTTGCAACATGTC
>WNGS01004511.1:4785206-4798370 GCA_020271785.1 Procambarus virginalis
GTTCGCAAATTAAGCAAAAATAAAAAATAAACAAGTGTGAGTTCCTCTCGAGGAGCAAAACCACATTTAAGACAATTGTTTTTAATGAAACTAAGTGAAGACTTGTTTTCAAGAAACGATAACGCCGAATGATTAAGAACGGATGGTTGCAAATAGAAGCTGCCTCGCATAGATCGATAATTCTAAAATCTATTTTATTATCTTTAGCTAAGCGTGGTCGTAATAACAATGATATATTTTTCTTGACCGTGTGTTAGAGGAACAAAATAAAACAGATATTTTAAATCAGGAATTATTAAAGGGGAGGGAGGGGAGGGAAGGGAATTATCAGGAGAAAGCGCCAAGCCATTACGACTATATACCACTTGGAAGGAGTCAGGATAAAGATTTTGGATGGACGATGGGAAGGAATGGTGACCAACAACTTGGACGGTCGGGGATTGAACGCCGACCTGCATGAAGCGAGACCGTCGTTCTACTGTCCAGTCCAAGTGATTAAAAAAAATTAATTGACAAATAATGAATTAGTTTCTTGACGTAATGCGGTAAACCAGATGTGAGAGTTAGATATACTTCAGATATGTTTCAGAGAGACTTATAATGGATCACTGAATGACATCAGAATGAGGTCAGAGTTTAATTCAAGGGCTATTTAAGTCTACTCAGCCTTGTTGATCCGTGGAACAGCTTAGCGGGTGACTTAATAAAAGTGGAATCACTTGATTGTTTCAAGCGTAGGTTAGACATATCTATGTGAATGAGTTTGGTTTTATATAAATAGGACTTGCTTCATGCGGGCCGACAGACCTATTGCAATTTAACTAATTTAAGAGTTAATTACATAAGAAATGGCTGACAGCGCTATATATACAGTCGTTGGCTTCGACTGGAAAAGTCCAACAGGAGCTTGGAGACGAGGGACGTTAGGGTAAGATTAGAGAAATGTAATCCGAAGTTTAGCACAATATGAAGTACCAGGCAAATATCAACTGATAAGAGCTGCAGATAAGGATAATGAAATCTGAAGATTAAACCAATGTGAATTATGAAACTAATGTTACACCTTTGCCAACAGGAACTGAGGTTAAGGTTGTAATGGAGGAAGTCGGAACTCTGTAATGATAGACGATTAAAAAAAATCCCTCGCTTTCATTTATCAGAATTTCGTACCCAAATGCTGAAAACCAGGAGGCAATCTAGGTGAAATTAAGAGGATAATATATTTTACCTAATTCCCCGGGAGGCGCATTAACTCCAGATAATAATAATTCGGTTTAAAATCATGCGAAAATTATTTAATATTTATCCTAAAGATTAAAATGTATAGGAAGAATGAACCAAAATAAGTAAGAAAAGGTGACTAACACAGAGGTTATCTTGAGGTGATTTCGGGGCTTAGCGTCCCCCGAAACACACTCAGGGCGACCCAGTAAGTTCTCACATGTATCATTTATGACAGATATCACTGGAGGTATTTATTTTATGATATACAGTTTGAGACAGATATTGTTTAAGACAGATATCATTTGGAACATTTAATTTCAGACAGATCTTGTAGGAGCTTTAAACGACTTCTCCATCTAATCTATTCCATTTATTGACAGCTCTAACACTGTAACACTTCTTCCTAATGTCTCTGTGACTCATTTACGTTTCCACTTAACATCTATGACTCCTCGTTCCCCTGTTTCTTGCTTAGATCAAAGCTTCTTTGTCTATTTTGTCAATTTCTTTTATAGTCTTAGGTGTTCCTATTATGTCCTCTCTATTACTTCTTTTCTTCAGTGTGGTAAGGTCCAGTTCTCTCGGTCTTTCCTCATAGCTCAATCCTCTCAGATCCGGAACCAGTCTTGTTGCAAATCTTTGAATGATTTCTTGAGTCCCCTTGTCCTTTTTCAAGTAATGGTTCCAGGCTACTAATGCATATTCAAGAGTGAGACTCACCTTCGCTATATATAGGGCCTGGAAAGCACCTTTGTCCAAGATTCTGAAGGATAAATGGATGGTGGCCAGTATGCCATATGCAGCTGATATTATTCTACTAATGTGGGCTACTAACATCAGATTTTGGGTTATATCCACTGTCAGGCCATTTTCCTTTTCTGGTTGAAGAATTTGTCTTCTCTTCATCCTATACTGCCCTTGTGTATTCACCTAGTTGTTCTTGCGAGGTTTGAGCTCTGCTCTTTCGGCCCGCCTCTCAACTGTCAATCAGTCAACTGTAACTAACTACTTACTAATTTGTTTTTCCTTTTTTCCCTGGCATACATGCACCCAGGAAACAGCTCCGTAACAGCTGTCTAACTTCCCAAGTACTTATTTACTGCTAGATAACAGGGGCATCAGGGTGAAAGAAATTTTGCCCATTTGTTTCTGCCTGGTCCGGGAATCGAAACCGGGCCACAGAATTACGAGTACTGCGCTCAGTCCGCTTAGCTACCAAGTGTGTGTGTGTGTGTGTGTGTGTGTGTGTGTGTGTGTGTGTGTGTGTGTGTGTGTGTGTGTGTGTGTGTGTGTGTGTGTGTGTGTGTGTGTGTGTGTGTGTGTGTGTGTGTGTGTGTGTGTGTGTGCATGTGTGTGTACTCACCTAGTTGTACTCATCAAGTGGTGCTTGGGAGGTTGAGCTTTGGCTCTTTGGTCCCCCCCCCCTCTCAACTATAAATCAACTGGTGTACAGATTCCTGAGCCTATTGGGCTCATCAAATCTACATTTGATGATACTAAAAGAATCTTTATAATGTCTCCGTGGCTCATCTGGGTATTAAGTTTCTACCTGTGTCCCCTTGTTCGTGTTCCATCCGTTCTAAATGGTTTGTCTTTGTTCACCCTGTCAATTCCCTTGAGAATTTTGTAGGTGGTTATCATGTCTCCCCTTACTCTTCTGTCTTTCAGGGAAGTGAGGTTTAGCTCCAGTAGCCTTCCCTCGTAGTTCATACCTCTCAGTTCCGGGATCAGTCTGGTGGCGTACATCTGAATCTTCTGTAACTTTGTCTTGTGTTTAATTAGATATGGAATCCAGGCTTGAGCTGCATACTCCAGGATTGGTCTGATATAAGTGGTACACAAGGTCCTGAACGATTCCTTACACAAGTTTCTCAAGACGATTCTTATGTTGGCACCTCTAGCATATGCCGCTGATGATATCCTTTTGATGTGGGCTTCTGGGGACAGGTTCGGTGTGATATCAACCCCCAGATCTTTCTCTCTATTTGACTCTTGCAGGATTTCACCTCCCAGATGGTATCTTGTGTTCAGCCTTGTGCTCCCTTCGCCTAATTTCATTACTTTATACTTTCCTGAGTTGAACTTTTGTAGCCATTTTCTAGACTATTTCTCCAGTTTGTTCAGGTCGTCCTGTAGTCTCTGTCTATCTTCATCTAATTTAATTCTTCTCCTAATTTTTGCATCATCAGCAAACATTGAAAGGAATGAGTCTATACCCTCTGGAAGATATTTTACATATATTACAAACAGGATGGGTCCTAGTACAGAGCCCCGTGGAACCCCGCTGGTGACATCTCGCCACTCTGATGTCCACGGCCCCCCCCCCTCACAGTTACTCGCTGTTTCCTGTTGTTGTATACTCCCTTAAGCACTGGAGCACCTAGGTGTGTGCGTGCGTGCGTGCGTGTGTATACATGACGCCTACAAGACCACCACCACCACAACAACCAGAGACACCCCTCAGAATTCCCTGAGCATCGTTACTATCAGTCCCACCTCGATAACATATATACACACATATATACCAGCGCGCCCAACGCCTCCCACCAGTGCCTGCCTGATCTCCCTGCTCCAAGATGAAGCTTCCGATCCTGTGTCTGCTGGTGGTGGCTGCAGGGGGCACCGGCGGGGTGCTCAATCCCCCTCACAGGTCCTACAGGATCCTCATGCTCCTTCCGATGGGCAGCATAAGCCACAGAAATGTATTTATGCCGCTGGCCACGGCTCTGGCGGACCGCGGCCATCAGGTAAGGCTCCATGTTGACTTTGACCTCAGTTTTGGCTAATGGTTCTGGCGAATATGAGAGTACCTCATTGTTGGTGATTAAATGTGATTCTGATTGGCTTGGCGATTTATTGGACACCTCATTAGGTTGCCAAAGCAATTGTGTCCTTAATAAGTTTGCGATCCAGTGGTTCCCTCATTAGCATTGCGATTCAGTGAGGGCCCTCATTAGTTTTGCGTTCCAGAGGGCACCTTCATAATGTTGGCGATCCAGTGAGGCCGTAATTAGATTTGTTACCTAGTGGGGCCCTGATTAGTCTTGTTATCTAGTGGGGCCCTAATTAGATGCATTATCTAGTGGGGCCCTAATTAGATGCATTATCTAGTGGGGCCCTAATTAGATTCGTTATCTAGTGGGGTCCCTAATTAGATGCATTATCTAGTGGGGCCCTAATTAGATTCGTTATCTAGTGGGGCCCTAATTAGATTCGTTATCTAGTAGGGGCCCTAATTAGATTCGTTATCTGGTGGGGCCCTAATTAGATTCGTTATCTAGTGGGGGCCCTAATTAGATTCGTTATCTGGTGGGGCCCTAATTAGATTCGTTATCTAGTGGGGGCCCTAATTAGATTCGTTATCTGGTGGGGCCCTAATTAGATTCGTTATCTAGTGCGGGCCCTAATTAGATTCGTTATCTAGTAGGGGCCCTAATTAGATTCGTTATCTGGTGGGGTCCTAGTTAGATTCGTTATCTAGTGGGGGCCCTAATTAGATTCGTTATCTGGTGGGGCCCTAATTAGATTCGTTATCTAGTGGGGGCCCTAATTAGATTCGTTATCTAGTAGGGGCCCTAATTAGATTCGTTATCTGGTGGGGTCCTAGTTAGATTCGTTATCTAGTGGGAGCCCTAATTAGATTCGTTATCTGGTGGGGCCCTAATTAGATTCGTTATCTAGTGCGGGCCCTAATTAGATTCGTTATCTAGTAGGGGCCCTAATTAGATTCGTTATCTGGTGGGGTCCTAGTTAGATTCGTTATCTAGTGGGGGCCCTAATTAGATTCGTTATCTGGTGGGGCCCTAATTAGATTCGTTATCTAGTGGGGGCCCTAATTAGNATCCATTAAATTTTATAATTAACCAAAACACTAAATTTAACAGTTATCGAAATTTGCACAGTTTCTGCATCTTACATCAACAAGATCGGAAAGATGGTTGGATTAATCCACACTGAGCTCCCTGCTCGTGCAGCACGGAGTGGATGTATATGTAAGTCAACAATCCTCACAATCTTCATCAGAGTAATTCCTAAATAATGTCTAAAGTTTCCAGCAAGGATTTACTCTATTTTTCCCCCCTGCTGACTTATATATTTGTTCTACCCTTGACCTGCTATATACCATTAACACATAACACACTCTTAAACTCTATTTTCTTATAGAGTTGATTGTTTATAGAGTCTGAGTGATTTGGAAAAGCGATTACCTAGTAAAAAAGATCGTTCACAGTTTCCTGGACGGATAATTCCATTAAAACCAAAAAACCTAATATTCATTTGTCATTATTTCTTGAAGAGTAGATGTGTTGGACTTGAGACCAGGCGGAAGCGTGGAGGGATGAACATTTCCGCCGTTCACAGTGTACAAGCTCAGATATTGACTACACAGTGTACAAGCTCAGATATTGACTACACAGTGTACAAGCTCAGACATTGACTACACAGTGTACAAGCTCAGACATTGACTACACATTGTACAAGCTCAGACATTGACTACACAGTGTACAAGCTCAGACATTGACTACACAGTGTACAAGCTCAGACATTGACTACACAGTGTACAAGCTCAGACATTGACTACACAGTGTACATGCTCAGACATTGACTACACAGTGTACAAGCTCAGACATTGACTACACAGTGTACAAGCTCAGACATTGACGGCACAGTGTACAAGCTCAGACATTGACTACACAGTGTACAAGCTCAGACATTGACTGCACAGTGTACAAGCTCAGGACATTGACTACACAGTGTACATGCTCAGATAATGACTAAATTTTTGTTTATTTATTCCCCGACTGTTAGTTCAACCTGGAGAGTGACTTCTGGTTTCTTTGTGAGTGTTCTTGTTATTCCTGTCTTCCTTGCTGTCTCTTTCTCCTTCCTGTCTATCTTTTCCTCTATCCTAATTCCTCTGAATCTCTTTCATTTATATACACTTTTAATGTTTTGTTCATTTTATGAAAATATTACATGACCGTCAGTGAATTTCATTTCACAGTAATTATTTCAAAAGTTTTATTATTATTATTATTGTTTTTAATACTTTATCATCAGTATTTATCATCAGTGTTCTCATCATTATTTCAATTAATGCAGCAGTAACCATTAGTTAAATTAGTGCTGCAATTATCATTAGTTCAATAATTGCTGCAATAATTATTATTATAAATTCTGCTATATTATTATAATTACTTCAGTAAACTACCTATGAAGAGCAGATAGAGAGAACTGTGAGGTTGACTCGTGACCTACACTGAGCTAAATATTAAAGCCGAACCTCTCTTCCAATTAGCGCGAGTGATCACACTAACAGCTTTCTCCAGAGGGCGAGAGGCTGGCCTTAATATGGTGTGGCTGGCCTTAATATGGTGTGGCTGGCCTTAATATGGTGTGGCTGGCCTCAACATGGTGTGGCTGGCCTCAACATGGTGTGGCTGGCCTTAACATGGTGTAGCTGGCCTCAACATGGTGAGGCTGGCCTCAACATGGTGTGGCTGGCCTTAATATGGTGTGGCTGGCCTTAATATGGTGTGGCTGGCCTCAACATGGTGTGGCTGGCCTCAACATGGTGTGGCTGGCCTTAATATGGTGTGGCTGGCCTTAATATGGTGTGGCTGGCCTCAACATGGTGTGGCTGGCCTTAATATGGTGTGGTTGGCCTTAATATGGTGTGGCTGGCCTCAACGTGGTGTGGCTGGCCTCAATGTGGTGTGGCTGGCCTCAACATGGTGTGGCTGGCCTTAACATGGTGTGGCTGGCCTTAACATGGTGTGGCTGGCCTCGACGTGGTGTGGCTGGCCTCAACATGGTGTGGCTGGCCTTAACATGGTGTGGCTGGCCTCAACATGGTGTGGCTGGCCTCAACGTGGTGTGGCTGGCCTCAATGTGGTGTGGCTGGCCTCAACATGGTGTGGCTGGCCTTAACATGGTGTTGCTGGCCTCAACATGGTGTGGCTGGCCTTAACATGGTGTGGCTGGCCTCAACGTGGTGTGGCTGGCCTTAACATGGTGTGGCTGGCCTCAACATGGCGTGACTGGCCTTAACATGGTGTGGCTGGCCTCAACATGGTGTGGCTGGCCTTAACATGGGGTAGCTGGCCTCAACGTGGTGTGACTGGCTTTTATATGCTGTGTCTGAAGCTAGGAACAGTAAATCAGGGATAAAGGCGGAGGTATAAATTGGAAGCTAAAAATGCAGATAAGTTCCACATATGTCAGAAATATCTTTATCTATTAATACGTTGAATAGTTAAGGTTAGATTAGGTTAGGTTAAGTTAAGAAAGGTTAGGTTAGGTTTTGTTGGGTTAGAAAAGGTTAGATTATGTGAGGTTAGGTTAGGCTAGATTTCGCTAAAGTAGGTTAGGAAATGCAAAGACGTGCCTTGTAACTATCACAACACGACTAGTTAAGTGTAACTATACAAAAAAACGTGGTTAGTCAGTGCACTAACTATCGGGTTCGATCCCCGGCGGAGGCGGAAACAAATGGACAGAGTTTCTTTCACCCTGATGCGTCTGTTCACCTAGCAGTAAATAGGTACCTGGGAGTTAGACAGCTGCTACAGGCTGCTTCCTGGGGATATGTGCGTGTGTATGAAAATTAGGATTAAGAACTTGCCCGAAACACTATGCGTGCTAGTGACTGTACAAAAATGTAAGAACTCTTGTATATATAAATAAATATATAGGCACTCAAGGACTAAAAGACAATAACTGACACTCAATGACCAGGAAACAGCAACTGGCACACATCATCTGGGAGAAGTAAACTAGCAAACAAAGCAAGCAGACAACAGGAAGGACTCAGCATGAATGGGAAGCAGACAACAGTCCAGCTCCTGGTCTCCGCACGCCACGTAAGAATCACCCTCTGAAGTCTGACCCATGGGTTTGGTAAGTCTGACCCATGGGTTTGGTAAGTCTGACCCATGGGTTTGGTAAGTCTGAACCATGGGTTTGGTAAGTCTGAACCATGGGTTTGGTAAACCTGAACCATGGGTTTGGTAAGCCTGACCCATGGGCTCGGCAAGCCTGAACCATGAATTCAGTAGCTCCGTAAAAAACGAGGATGGTGGCAAGATCGCGATTAAAGGTGATTTAAATGCAAGAACTGACAGGGATGATAATGCAGGAACCGGGAAGGAGACGTGGAGGGGACGGGGCGTTGAGGGAGGGAGTGAGGGAGGAAGGTATGTGAGGGGAAGGGAATGGGGTGATGAGTGCCCGGTGGGGGGGGGGGAGATGAGTTGGGGAGATGGGTTGAGGGGAGACCTCCGTCAAGAATGTATTAAAAAACTTAATCATAACTAAAGCACTTCCACCATGGCTTCTACTGTCCTCAGAGCGTCAACGTAAGGATGAAGGGGGATTTTTGAACGATTTTCTTAGACTTGGGCCTCGATGGGTGGAGGTGTTTGGCTTGTTATGCTTCTGGTTAGTCAAAACCACTTGGAATATGACGTTTTTAGCAGCGTTAGAACGGGGTTATGAGTCGTGGAGCGAGGTCGTGAAGGCCAGGGGAAACTATCGTCGTCCCATGATCATTGTTTCCCGGAAACATTGATATTGTAATGTTGAGCTCGTCGCTAAAACACCGGAAGGTTAAGGCTGTGGTCGATAGTGTTGAAATTACGGCCCAATAAATGTGAGGACAGATTGGTCATCCTTCCCAGAGCTCTCTCTGTCCATCTCTCTCCCTTTCTCTCTGGTGCTCCCTCTGCTCCTCTCTCTGCCACTCCCTCTGCCCCTCTCTCCGTCTCTCTGACCCCTCTTTCTATCTCCCTCAACCCTCTCTCTGCGTCGCATCTAAAGTGTTCTTAATTTTTGCATTCCTCGTCCGCCCACCAAAGATATTTTACCAGCTTACTCTTCACATTTTGCTTCTCTTGTCTTTTATGTTCACTTCACCTGCTCCTCATACATCGAAATTTGCTCTAATGCATTTTTTTCCCTATACTTAGTATCTAGTCGGCTCTCTCGATCTGCCACTCCGTAAAAAATACAACTGTGTTGCTTAACCAGAAACGTACCAATCCTCCGGGTAATGTTATCGGGACATTTCCCTGAATCATCTACGTCAACGGCTTTTTGAAGTTAATACCGGAGGTAAGAGCTCCAATGTTGATGACTGAACTCATTGTTATGAGAACATAAATATTATGGTAACTGATACGAGGTACTTCCTATTTATATCCGCTCAGAGCGCCTTACCTACGCTTCAAACAATGCAGCAATATAAATTATATATATATATATATATATATATATATATATATATATATATATATATATATATATATATATATATATATATATATATATATATATATATATACGAATTTTCTCAATATTTCTTATTTTTCTTTTCACTATTGATGGTAATTGAAAAAATAAGTTCTCCAAAATTCATTTTTATTTCGAGTCTGATGCGACACTTGAACGCGTTTCGTAATAACTTATTACATTTTCAAAGACTTTTAGTTTACACACACACAACTGTAACCTGCAAACACTAAACAGAGTTCTTACTTATGCTATGATTTAAACAGCTTTCATTTTATACCCGCATTTTGGGTGAGGTGATATGTTACAACAGTTTTGGATGAGGTGAACAAAACTTTCAACACAAGACAGAACACGAAACACTGGGTATTAATTGGGTATTAATTGGGTAAATTGAAGGTAAGAATGGAAGTAACTACAGAGGGCCTATTGGCGCATATTTCTTGATGCTTCTCTATTGGAGCGGAGTCTTGAAGTGGGTAGAATATAGCACCATACTGTCCCCCGAGTTCAAAGTGGCAGCTAAGAGCCTTCGTGAGAACAAGGAGATAGTCGTCAGGAGAGGTGACAAGTTGCCAATATACGTCATTCTTAAAAAAGACGAATATCTGGCGAAAATGAACCTCATTCTCTCTGACCAAACTAAATTCCAAAGGGTAACGAAGGACACTACAGCCGAATTGAAAGCAAAGGTCAACAAATTGATCGAAACTGTGAACGCCAAGAAATCCGGACTCCACCTGCCAAAGATTATTGGGGGAATATAAGCCTGGATACGCGTATGGAAATGTCAAGACACATAAGCCTGGGAACCCACTTTGGCCAATCATCAGCCAGATACCCACACCCACGTACAAACTGGCGAAGCGACTCAACGGCTTGCTGACTCCTTATGTCCCTTGCGCCTTCAGCCTGAAGTCTCCAAAGGAATTTGTTGACTGACTGCAGGGAACACGGGCCACAGGGATAAGAGCCTCGTTGGACGTAAAATCACTGTTTACCAACGTTCCTGTGGATGAAACAATCGGGAAGATAGCGGACAGAGTGTATCGTGATCTGGCCAGTACTCCTGTTGACATACCAGAAAATATTCTAAGGAAACTACTCCAAACTTGTACTAAAGAGGCACCCTTCTTGAGTCCGGATGGGCACATGTATAAGCAAGTAGATGGGGTCGCCATGGGCTCTCCCCTAGGTGTCCTGTTTGCGAACTTCTACATGGCGATATGAATTACAACCAGGTCCCTAATCACAACCAGGTCCCCAATTACAACCAGGTCCCCAATTACAACCAGGTCCCCAATCACAACCAGGTCCGCAATTTCAACCAGGTCCACAATCACAACCAGGTCCACAATCACAACCAGGTCCGCAATGACAACCATGTCCACAATCACAACCAGGTCCCCAATCACAACCAGGTCCGCAATGACAACCAGGTCCCCAATTACAACCAGGTCCCCAATCACTATCAGGTCCCCAATCACAACCAGGTTCACAATCACCACCAGGTCCCCAATCACTATCCAGTACCCAATCTCAACCAGGTCCCCAATTACCGCCAGGTCCCCAATCACAACCAGATTCACAATCACCACCAGGTCCCCAATCACAACCAGATCTGCAATCACAACCAGATCTGCAATCACAACCAGATCTGCAATCACAACCAGGTCCCCAATTACAACCAGGTCCCCATTCACAAGCAGGTCCCCAATCATAATTAGTCACTACTGGGTGAAAATTTGGGGGTTTGTGCCACACAATTTTTTATGGGGAGTTATAGCGCTATAGAATTTCGCAAATGAGATCTATGAATGACATCTTACAACAAATCTCAAGGCCCATCCTCCCTCTCATGAGGGAGGATGGGTCAGTGATGCGAAGGATTATGTGTTTCACAATTTATATAGTTAGTAACATTAATTTAACAAAATGGAGTAGCACTGACTTTTTCATATGGCTCCTCCTTACTCTATACACATTGTCTCCTAATTATGGATTCTTCTCTGGTGATGAGTTTATTGTCCCTGAAGTACCAGAGGTGCTAGGTGTTGCACGTGGTTCCTGTGTGTGTGTGACAAACGCTGGTGGTGTTATCAAGACGGCAGGCACACTCCTATTTATCAATCTTCGAATCTAAGTTTCAGAATGGTTGTATTTTTCTCAACTCCTACTTTATTGCCACAATTATTTACAGGGTATAGTATGAACCTCATCCAGAAAGATCTTGTTGTCGTTACCTCCTGGCGATGCTTTGGCTTCTAGGGAATGTTTCTTGCTCGACTCCAGTATTTGCTTTATGTAGGAGTTAGTTATGTGTTTATTCTCTGACAGAATAAACACATAACTAACCGGGAGAATGAGTTGTTGTTGTCTCCAACCAGCAAGTATAATTTAGTCCTGAACATAGTCCAAGACAACAGTAAACTCACGGTGGATATACGCAGATAAATCAGGTACACCTTAGCTTTCAGCATATGTGTTGATGATGGTCTGACTTAGTGATGATCTTTGTTGATGATGTTCTATGTAAATGATACTCTATGTTGATGATATTATATTTCTGCTTTTCTTTACTTAAGGATATGAAAAGTTTAAGAATGAGTCGGTGAAGTGTGGGCACCCGTCTTCAAGAATCTAATGACCCCCAAAGTACAAGATCACATTGAAAGAGAAAGAGTATATAGTTACCAAGCCTTGCCTTGTTCTTCTGTCTTTGAAAACGCGAACGAGATCGGTGATATAGACGGAATTCAAGTAGCTGTTGAACCTAAGTTACCAAGTTCATAATTAATATGTATTTGAAAAGAAGGGACGTCCCGGCCTTGCGTGATGACCAAAATATACTCAAGATGACAAATAGATTCCCCCCCCCCCTGGGGTCTTGTACAATGATCTTACATAGTCTACCCAGATCGAGGTGAAAAAGAAAAACGCGTTAAGAATTCTTGAGTCTACGATCAATACTTCTGTAAATTCCTCCTTATTCAATAGTCATTGACCTTTATGTTCCTGTTCAACTGAATATTATATATTATTTGCCACGTCAATAAAAATGTGAATTATACCATGCAAGCTCAAAAACATGTATATGTGACCTGCATATAGCTATACTATATGATAAAATGTATATCTGTTTATCTGTTTGTCCATCAGTCCATTGTTGGAGGCCAGATGCTTGGGTCTAGTCTCACCCTAATTGGCAGAGGGCAACGGTCTGGGGTACGGGATGAACATAGGCTGGTCTGGGTCGCCACATTCAAAAGAGAACAGCGTGTCATGGTCTCATTCAGACCCCCAAGACGATTTTTGCCACTGCCCGCCAATACACATATGAAAATATTTTGAAACAAATTCATACATACAATTATTCATTGATCTCGGGAATATTATTATTAACATAACTTAAAGTCCCATAAAACATGTAAAATTAATTCTGACCCTCTCACCGCCCATTGAATAATAAATACCCAGCCGCAAAATCTATTCAGTATGAAATTTTAATATATATTCTGTGTGAATGTCATTTACTATTATAGAGACATAGTGATACGTGCACTTAGTATGCTATTAGTAATATCGTAGGATACAGAAAGAGACACAGAGAGATAGAGAAGCGGGGTTGGAGGGGGAAGGACAGAGCGGGGG
>WNGS01004511.1:4836795-4852213 GCA_020271785.1 Procambarus virginalis
CATGACATATAGGATTCCACTCCTGTAACATATCATTTACGTAATTAGAAAGAGGATTGGTCCCAACACCGATCCTTGAGGTACTCCACTTGTTACTGTTCGCAAGTCCGACTTCTCCCCCCTTACCATTACCCTCTGGTTCCTTCCTGCTAGATAGTTCCTTACCCATGCTAGGGCCTTTCCGCTTACTCCTGCCTGCCTCTCAAGTTTGAATAGCAGTCTCTTGTGCGGAACTGTATCAAAGGCCTTTTCGCAGTCAAGAAATATGTAGTCTGCCCAACCTTCTCTGTCCTGCCTTATCCGTGTTACTTTATCATAGAATTCCAAAATGTTTCTTAGGCATGATTTCCCTGTCCTGAACCCATGTTGGTGTTTGTTTACAAACCCAATGCTCTCCAGGTGCTCAACAAGTCTTAGCCTAATTATTGTTTCAAGTATTTTGCAGGGGATGCTTGTCAGTGATACGGGTCTGTAGTTAAGTGCCTCCTCCCTATCTCCTTTCTTGAAAATCGGTACGACATTTGCCTCCTTCCAGCAACTGGGCAATTCTCCCGGCATATGTTACTCATTAAAGATCATTGCCAGAGGCACGCTGAGAGCCTGCGCTGCCTCTTTTAATATCCAATGTGATACTTTGTCAGGTCCAACTGCTTTAATTGCATCCAGTGTTGTCAACTGTTTCATTACCTCCTCTGCTGTCACCTCTATATCTGAAACGTGCATTCAGTACCTCGCAGATTTCCTTGTCATTTTCTGTATATATTTTCCATTCTGTTTTCCTCAGTCTTGTCACTTGGTAATTTACCGACATCTTCCTTCTTACATGGCTATGTAGTAATTTAGGTTGCTTTTTCGCTTTGATTGCAATATCATTCTCATAATTTCTTTCCGACACTCGTCTTATGTTAATGTAATCGTTCCTAACTCTGTTACATCTAATCCTGTTGTCTTCTGTCCTTTGTCTTCTGTACTTCCTCCACTCCCTCCTGCTTCTCACCTTTGCTTCCTGACATTGTCTATTAAACCATGGGTTATTATATTCACATTATAATGCCTCCTTGCATTTCCATATGAGTTGGTTCATCATACTTTGCATTGTTTTTCCTCTAATTTCTTCGTCCCACTGCACTTCTCCCAGGTAGTCCCTTATCCTTCTGTAGTCCCCTTTCCTGTAATCAAGTCTCCTTTCCCGGACCTCTTGTCCTTTGGTCACAATTTTAAGTTCCATCATGTAGTCAAAGACTAGGACACAATGGTCACTGGCTCCTAGTGGTGTTTCATGTTCCAAATACTCGATGCCATCTACATTCTGGGTGAAAATGAGGTGAAAATGTGTGTGTGTGTGTGTGTGTGTGTGTGTGTGTGTGTGTGTGTGTGTGTGTGTGTGTGTGTGTGTGTGTGTGTGTGTGTGTGTGTGTGTGTGTGTGTACTCACCTATTTGTACTCACCTATTTGTGCTTGCGTGGGTTGAGCTTTGGCTCTTTGTCCCGCCTCTCAACTGTCCATCAACTGGTGTACAGATTCCTGAGCCTACTGGGCTCTATCATATCTACATTTGAAACTGTGTATGGAGTTAGCCTCCACCACATCACTGCCTAATGCATTCCATCCGTTAACTACTCTGACACTGAAAAAGTTCCTTCTAACGTCTCTGTGGCTCATGTGGGTACTCAGTTTCCACCTGTGTCCCCTTTTTCGCGTTCCACCAGTGTTGAATAGTTTATCCTTGTTTACCCGGTCGATTCCTCTGAGGGTTTTGTAGGTTGTGATCATGTCTCCCCTTACTCTTCTGTCTTCCAGTGTCGTAAGGTTCATTTCCCGCAGCCTTTCCTCGTAACTCATGCCTCTTAGTTCTGGGACTAGTCTAGTGGCATACCTTTGGACTTTTTCCAGCTTCGTCTTGTGCTTGACAAGATCCAGCTTCGTCTTGTGCTTGACAAGATACAGGCTCCATGTTGGGGCCGCATACTCCAGGATTGGTCTTACATATGTGGTGTACAAGATTCTGAATGATTCCTTACACAGGTTCCTGAACGCTGATCTGATGTTAGCCAGCCTTGCATATGCCGCAGACGTTATTCTTTTTATGTGGGCTTCAGGAGACAGGTTTGGTGTGATATCAACTCCTAGATCTTTCTCTCTGTCCGTTTCATTAAATACTTCATCTCCTATTATGTATCCTGTGTCTGGCCTTCTGTTACCACTGCCTAGTTTCATTACTTTGCATTTACTCGGGTTGAACTTCAACAGCCATTTGTTGGACCATTCACTCAGTCTGTCTAGGTCATCTTGTAGCCTCCTACTATCGTCCTCAGTTTCAATCCTCCTCATAAATTTTACATCATCGGCAAACATTGAGAGAAACGATTCTATACCCTCAGGGAGATAATTTACATATATCAGAAACAGTATACAGTATGTTTGTTTGTGTGTGTGCGTGTACTCACCTAGTTGTACTCACCTAGTTGTGCTTGCGGGGGTTGAGCTCTGGCTCTTTGGTCCCGCCTCTCAACCGTCAATCAACAGGTGTACAGTTTCCTGAGCCTAATGGGCTCTATCATATCTACACTTGAAACTGTGTATGGAGTCAGCCTCCACCACATCGCTTCCTAATGCATTCCATTTGTCAAACACTCTGACACTAAAAAAGTTCTTTCTAATATCTCTGTGGCTCATTTGGGCACTCAGTTTCCACCTGTGTCCCCTAGTGCGTGTGCCCCTTGTGTTAAACAGCCTGTCTCTATCAACCCTGTCGATTCCCCTGAGAATCTTGTATGTGGTGATCATGTACCCCCTAACTCTTCTGTCTTCCAACGAAGTGAGGTTTAATTCCTGCAGTCGCTCCTCATAGCTCATACCTCTCAGCTCGGGTACTAGTCTGGTGGCAAACCTTTGAACCTTTTCCAGTTTAGTCTTATGCTTGACTAGATAGGGACTCCATGCTGGAGACGCATACTCCAGGATTGGTCTGACATATGTGGTATATAATGTTCTGAAAGATTCCTTACACAAGTTTCTAAAGGCCGTTCTTATGTTAGCCAACCTGGCATATGCTGCTGATGTTATCCTCTTGATATGAGCTTCAGGGGACAGGTCTGGCGTGATATCAACCCGCAGGTCTTTCTCTCTCTCTGACTCTTGAAGTATTTCATCTCCCAAATGATACCTTGTATCTGGTCTCCTGCTTCCTACCCCTATCTTCATTATATACACACGTGTGTGTGTGTGTGTGTGTGTGTGTGTGTGTGTGTGTGTGTGTGTGTGTGTGTGCGAGTGTGTAATTAGTGCGTGTGTGCGTATAGCACCATTTAGAAATAAAAAGATTAGTGGTTTATTATGGTATATATAAATAGATACTCTTGACACTATTCAGCCAGGGCCTTCATGACCCTTGCCGTGTGAGGGGTATGGAGAGGCAATGCTGTCCGGGTTCAAATCCATCAGGGATCAAGAGTTTTCTGATGCATGTTGGCCTGGGGACCATTCTACCTGGTGACACAACACTCATTAGCAATCAGTGTTTAATTTTACTCACTTAATCTAGAGTTAAATAACAAGTTTTTCTCTGAATGCTCTGTGTTCCCTCCTTTGTGGCTGTGGGTCCCTATAATTGCACCAGAGGTGCTACCCCCTTATGTATGTATATATATATATATATATATATATATATATATATATATATATATATATATATATATATATATATATATATATATATATTATATATATATATATATATATATTATATATATATATATATATATATATATATATATATATATATATATATATATATATATATATATATATATATAATTATATATATATATATATATATATATATATATATATATATATATATATATATATATATATATATATATATATATATATATATATATTATATATGTAAAATGTTGATTTATACACAGATAGTTGGAAAATTGTTGCTCAGAAAACCACTAATCTATCAAGCTAATTTTTTAAATAATGATTTTTTCATTCAAAATAGGCTTTACCTCAATTCCATTCAACCTCAATAGCAAAAAGTCATCGATAATATAACATTACAGCAAACATACCTTCCGTTTTGTTGCTGAGGGAGAAACTTGCATTTCGTCCCTCACTGGGAGAGAAGCCGGCATTATCTCCCTCACTGGGAGAGAAGCCGGCATTATCTCCCTCACTGGGAGAGAAGCTGGCACTATCTCCCTCACTGGGTGAGAAGCTTGCGTTACCACTCCACGTTACCTTGTACCTGAGGCAGCTGGAGTACCTCCCGGAACTATTGGACCTGAGAGTGACACTTATAAATTCACTGATTCTTTGTTGACGGTGATGTGGTTAAAATTATGCTGTGTATTTTTTTTGGAATGATTTTGTAGCCAATATTTGGGATTATTTCAGAATTATAATTAATATTATATGGGCTATGTGATGAGTTATCTGAATCATGCAGAATTGTTCCTAAAAAAGCATCAGGGAATTGGGAGAAATTAATATTAGGTACCTCAATATTTTACAGTGCTTCTGTTTCTTAAATGTCTAACTTATATATATATATATATATATATATATATATATAATATATATATATATATATATATATATATATATATATATATATATATATATATATTGCACAACTTGCCTAAACACGCAAGTGAAGTTATACAACACTTTCCCACCAGGAGACTCGAACCCTCGCCAGCACAGAAGCCTTCCAGCAACCGGCATAACAAGTACACCTTAACCCACTGCACCAATCTCTGACCCTTAAAACAGATGGTAAGTTCGGGGTATTTCAATACCTCAAAATAAAGTGTGGGAAAGTGTTCTAAAAGTTGTATAACTTCACTTGCGTGTTTAGGCAAGTTGTGCATTAAGCATAGACACAGTGTCTTCCCATATTAACAAGGACTTGATGAAAAACGTAAAATTGACCCCTCACTTGCTCTAGTGCTCTTGGGAGGTGGTGGTCTTTGAGGTATTGAAATACCCCGAATTACCAACTCTTTTAAGGGTCTGAGCGTGGTGCAGTGGGTTAAGGCATACCTGTTATGCCGGTTGCTGGAAGGCTTCTGTGCTGGCGAGGGTTCGAGTCTCCTGGTAGCCTGTGGATTAATGGGCTGTTGATTGCTGGTGTTGACTTCTTGATGTGTAGTGAAGCATTCCTAAATCATATATATATATATATATATATATATATATATATATATATATATATTAGTATATTTTGGTAGCAGTCTTTCCTGTAGACATATATTATTAAATATGACCGAAAAGTGAGATTAATAATTCTAACACGAATTTTCTCGATTTTTCTTAAGTTTCTTTTACTGGTGACGGTAAATGAAAAATCAATTCTCCAAAATTAATTTTTATTTCTAGTCTGACGCGACACTTGAGCGCGTTTCGTAAAACTTATTACATTTTCAAAGACTTTAGTTTATCCACACACAACATATGACTGAACTTATGACTGAAACAACATTGGCTCCTATACCTGCATTTGGGTGAGGTGATGTAATACAATACGGGGTACAGAATAGTGGGTACAGAACAATGGGTATAGATAGAAGTTGGGTAAAGATAGAACTGCAGAAGGCCTATTGGCCCATATTTCTTGATGTTTCTATATTGGAGCGGAGTCTTGAAGTGGTAGAATATAGTTGTGCATTAATTGGCTGTTGATTGCTGGTGTTGACTTCTTGATGTGTAGTGCCTCGCAGATGTCAAGCCGCCTGCTGTCGCTGTATCTATCATGATTTCTGTGTTGTTTGCTAAGATTTCTCTGGTGATGGTTTGTTGTGGGAAAGAATATATGTTCCTTAATGGAGCCCTGTTGCTTATTCATCGTTAAACGCCTGAAAAGATGTTGTTGTCTTGCCTATACAGAGTTTTTTTAGGCTTACAGTGCCTAAGAGGGCATTTGAAGGCATAGACGACGTTTGTCTCTTTTAGAGCGTTCTGCTCCGTGTCTGGAGAGTTTCTCATGNCAAGTACCTCTGGGAGTTTGTAACATCTGCTGATGTAGATTTGACTAAATGTAAACTCTGTCAGCAGAACTATTCGCATACTTTGCGTCATTATATAATGGAATGTGAAAAATTGCGGAATTTAGAGATAACACAATCAATAGTGTCCAAGAAATGTGTAAGTACTTCATTCACAATGATGTGCTGCCCGAATTTTAGCGAAGTATCCAAATTTGCTTACTGTCGGTAATGCATGCACAGACTGTAAAGCTGCCGCCCAGTTGGTGGGTGTGCAGCAAGACTAGTAACTGTGTGACTCACTATAGATGTAAAGTGCCTTGTATAGTGACTGTTGTGAGCCTCTTGTAATGTCACTTGTGACACCTCTCTGTGTCACTTGTGACACAAAGATTATTGATGTGTGTATTTGTGTGGGTGATTAGATATGTATGTGTATGTATATGTGTATACGTATATATATATGTACATGTATGTATGAGGGTGTGTACATGTGTATACAACATTGATAATTTTGTAACTAGCGTCAACATTGTTATTTGCTTAGCTAAACGAACTAGAGGGTTCAGTTCTGAACCGATTATGTGCCTCTGTATCCTTTACACCACCGCCCACGGGATGGGTATGGGGTGCATAATAAAGAAAGAAATTGAATTACAAACCCGGAATACTGAAACGTTCAGAGTAGGACTTGAATGGTATATTGACGATATCCTCATAATTCACCCAAAATTTGCTAGTGTAAGCTACTGAGCATATGGCCCTGTATGACTAACCATCCTGCGAGATGGGAACATTTCAGTATCACTGCTACCTTATATTGATTGTTCCTATCTTAAACTATTCACTCTGGTGTTGTCAATTCGAGCCGTTCAATCCCCGACCGTGCAAGTTGTTGGGCACCATTCCTTTCTCCCCGTCCCATCCCAAATCCTTATCCAGGCCCGTTCCCTGTGTCATATAGTTATAATGGCTTGGCGCTTTCCCCTGATACTTCCCTTCCCTTCCCTCTGGTGTTTTTGATTATTAAATCACAATACACGAAGAGTCTGTCAGTGCAGACTACTGATCACTTGGCTCTGTATCACTAACCATCCTGTGTGATGGGGATTTTAGCATCACGTAGAGCGTACAGCGTCAACACTGTACTCCCCCTTCATTTACCCAGAGTAACTCCGCATATGCAGTTGTACCTAAGTGTGTTAATTAAAACAAATAGATCACATACGCTATGGTCAGCAGACTGACGAGCCTCCAGCGAAGTATTGGGTAGCGCAAGGCATTCTTAATGCTGACTTCCTCCACCTGTTTGTCCACAATGTCACATAGTTTCTTCTTCAGGTCTTGCTTCGTTACCTCCTGCTTCCCGTTTGTCTTCGCTACCTGATGGATGGTTTCTTTTTTAAGACAAAATTGAACTCAAGTTTTATTGAGAAAATAATGGAACTATACGAGGCGATCCTTCCCGCACCTCTGGACCCCCCCCCCCTCTATCACACGCACCACCGACTAAACCACAATAACAAAAATAGTAAAGTAGCTTGATAAGTAATAGTAATAAGTAATAGTAATAGCGTGAAAGTATTTTGGCATCTTCGGTAGTGCATGTGCACAGAACTGCGGACATGGCAGGGGATACCTAGGGTAAAGGTTCGATCCCATCGTACATCCTTTTCTGAAACATACATTCTGTGTAAAAAATATTTCTATGATTTCGTGGTTTAAATTTTGTAGTTACGTCAATATACTTTTCATGACTCTCAAATACATAATAGGTTGATCCTAAATATACATTCAAGGCAGTTGAAATGTATCATGTGAGGTTTTTAATTTTTTAATATAATATAATATAATATATATATCTATATATATATATATATATATATATATATATATTATATATATATATATATATATATATATATATTATATATAGGGGTGGTAGGAGAAGAAAAGAATTAAGTATTCGGTGAGAATCCACAAGATCTTCTCTGAATGCTCTTTGTTTTCTTCTTCGAGGATGTGGGTCCCTGCAATTGCACCAGAGGTGGTACCCCTAATATATATATATATATATATATATATATAATATATATATATATATAATATATATATATATATATATATATATATATATTTCTTTTTTTTAACCTAGAAGGGGTACCACCTCTGGTGCAAGTGTAGGGACCCATAGCCTCGGAGAAGAAAATAAAGAGTACTCATAGAAGACCTTGTGGATCCTCACTGAACACTTTGATATTTTCTTCTCCTACCACCCCTATTCTTTTGGTATGTGTGTATATTTATCAAACTTTATTTGAAAATGTCATTACACAAAAAAAGTTACAATATTGATTACATTCAGGGTACAAGACTGCTTGTCACAAGTTGAAAAGCTCCTCCAGCTCCTCAGATGGTGGGCAGGAACCAAGGATGCAGTGAGCATTTCCTCTCTGGATTGCCACACTGAGGCGCTGAAAAAGAAAACTGGCAGCTCTAGGGTCTCTAGTTGTTTCGATTAGCTTAGACCCCAACTCCTTCAAAAAGCTAGCAGCACTTTTACCCCAGGCACCAAGTGTCTCTGAGGCAATGGGGACAAAATCGTAGTGGTGCTCAAGGACTTGGCCGCTTCCCGGTGATTGGCAGCTCCTCATGCTTGAGTAGCACTGAAGTCAACATAGGTATTGGCTAAAGTTGAAACGCAAGTGTAGTCCCACACAAACTGTCTACCATTCTTCCAGGGGTTCACCGTGATTCCATCTGGGCGACCGACAGGCTCATCAGAGTTGCGGGACATTAGGTAGCGGGGCTCTCTCTCTGCTGGACAACCGGCTGTGGTAAGGCTTCTCTTAATAATATATATATATATATATATATATATATATATATATATATATATATATATATATATATATATATATATATATATATATATATATATATATATATATATATATATATATATGTCTCATTAAATATGACCGCATATTCTGTATTTACTATCTTCTGATTTAGGGCTTCTATCCCTCTAACTATTTTCTTAGCATCAGGGCTTAGCTGAAATAGGAGTTCTCCAAAACTCATTTTCGTAATTTCCGGGTGAAGAAAAGAGGTAAATTACTATAGAATGTATTACACTTATTTATACAATATGTACAACGTTTCGAACCTCCATGGTTCATTCTCAAGTGAAGGAATTTTAAAACGTGATTGATTTTATACCCGCACTGGGTCAGGTGATAAGACATAAAATGTGAAAAGAAAGGGGGATACAAAGGGGATATAAGTGGGGTCACACATATGAACATAAGAATATAGGTAACCGCAGAAGGCCTATTGGCCCATACGAGGCAGCTGGTATCTACATACAAAGATTAATCCAGTGTAATTGGCCTGTTATGTTGAACATTGTCTTCTGTGTTGGCATCGTTATGTTCTGGTCTTGTCCTTACTCTCATTGTGGGTAGGGTAAATAGTTCCGTGATTTGGGTGTTCATGGTTGATAGAAGCCCTAAATCAAAAGATAGTAAATACAGAATATGCGGTCATATTTAATGAGACATGTTTAAAAGAAAACCTGCTGCCAGTATACACCAATATATATATATATATATATATATATATATATATATATATATATATATATATATATATATATATATATATATATATATATATATGTCGTACCTAGTAGCCAGAACGCACTTCTCAGCCTACTATGCAAGGCCCGATTTGCCTAATAAGCCAAGTTTTCATGAATTAATATATTATCACTAATTTTTTTCTTATGAAATGATAAAGCTACCCATTTCATTATGTATGAGGTCATTTTTTTTTTATTGGAGTTAAAATTATCGTAGATATGTGACCGAACCTAACCAACCCTACCTAACCTAACCTAGCCTATCTTTATAGGTTAGGTTAGGTTAGGTAGCCGAAAAAGTTAGGTTAGGTTAGGTAGTCGAAAAATAATTAATTCATGAAAACTTGGCTTATTAGGCAAATCGGGCCTTGCATAGTAGGCTGAGAAGTGCGTTCTGGCTACTAGGTACGACATTATATATATATATATATATATATATATATATATATATATATATATATATATATATATATATATAGATATATATATACAAGAGTTCTTACATTCTTGTGAAGCCACTAGCACGCATAGTGTTTCGCGTAGGTCCTTAATCCTAAATTTCCCTAGAATATGACCCGGCAAATTGTTTAATAACCAGGTACCCAATCACTGCTGGATGGCAGGGGCGTACAGTTAAAGATTGGTACCTAGTCAATCCTTCCCGACCAGAATACGAACCATGGCCAAATCGCTCGCAAAGCGTTGGGACGAGTGTTTTACCACTGCGCCACGGGAACAGCTATATTAACTTCCCTTTATAATGGTAAATTATAGAAAAAAATAATTAAACCACTGGTAGTTAAAACATGCATATAGAAGCAGTCAAAGCACCTGCTAGAGCCTTGCCTCACATCCTTAAAGCATCCTACCTGCAAGCACCAACTTAATTTATTAACATCTGGAAAGCATTTAATGTTGCAACAGAAAGCATCGAATCTCATCACTCTTGTTGTTAGAAAATAACTGTCTTGTTGTTCAACCAAGGAGAGACGAGTCACATTGAATTTCAGTAATTTGGTATATAAATTACTTCCACAAAGATGAAAACCGAGTCTGCTTGCCCCAAGTAAATAACAGAATTGGAAATATTTTCTCGAAAGACAACTTCGAAATCAGAGCACGAATTACTAGCAAGAACACAGCATCCGCAACAGGGTACTGACACATTGGCTAGCATCAGAAGTGCCTTCAGGAACCTGTGTTAGGAATCCTTTAGAATCTTGAATACCACATATGTAAGACCAGTTCTGGAGTATGCCGCCCCAGCGTGGAGCCCGTGCCTTGTCAAGCAAAAGATGAAGCTGGAAAAAGTTCAGAGGTATGCCACTAGGAGAGTCCCAGAACTAAGAGGCATGAGCTACGAGGAAAGGCTGAGTGAAAACCACCTCATGACACTGGAAGACAGGGGAGCTTGGGGAGAATGATCATTACCTACAAAATTATCAGAGGAATTGTTAGGATAGATAAGGATAAACTGTTTAACACGAGTCGTACGCGAACAAGGGAACACAGGTGGAAACTGAGTACCCAAATGAACCACAGGGACGTTAGAAAGAACTTTTTCAGTGTCAGAATAGTTAACAGATGGAATGCATTGAAATTGAAATTGAAATAAGTTTATTGAGGTAAAATACACACATAGGGACGAGGTAGCTCAAGCTATTTTCACCCCGTTCAGTACGTTTTCATACATACATAGACACACATCACAAACAATAAACATTTTGCCAAATATTCTGAGAGATAAACATATACATTTCCTCCTTTACACAAGTAGTATGGTATCAGACGTACACACACATACATTTATGACGTAGGTATACTGTACAGACAATTTTCAAGAGACATGCAGATAATTCAACAAAAGATTACAGTCTTGGTGCATGGAATGCATTAGGCAGTGATGTGGTGGAGGCTGGCTCCATACACAGTTTCAATATAGATATGATAGAGCCCAGTAGGCTCAGGAATCTGCGCATCAGTTGAGAGGCAGGGCCAAAGAGCCATAGTTCAGCCCCCGCAAGCACAACTAGATAAGTACAACTAGGTAAGTACACTCACCTGTAGCAGGATCCTGGCACACTCCGTCACTCGACCCTTGGACAGTAACCATCGTGGCGACTCAGGAACCAACCTGAACATAATGGAGGTAAGTGTCCATAAAACACACGCGCCTCTGTAGCAACACACGTTACTATCCATTCGTTCAAATACATGGTTTTGCTGTAATTTA
This sequence comes from Procambarus virginalis, assembly GCA_020271785.1. Classification (NCBI taxonomy): domain Eukaryota; kingdom Metazoa; phylum Arthropoda; class Malacostraca; order Decapoda; family Cambaridae; genus Procambarus; species Procambarus virginalis. The sequence goes on from WNGS01004511.1 coordinate 4,848,668, forward strand.
AAAATTAAATTACAGTAGAACCATAAATCTTTTCTGGAGAGATTCAGACAAGGTGGGGTTACTGAGCTGTAGTTCACGTTAGTCTAACTGTTTGACCACTTGTGCTGCATTTCACTCAGTGTATTACTTTACCAAAATTCATGATGCGCTATTAAAGTGTTCACGTTAATAATATGCTACAATGAAAGGCAAATTTTCGTAAATAAGTAAGTGAAGGCAACTGAAGACTTTGATGAACAGTTCACAATCTATATAAATAAAAATGGAAATGTTCGTTTGTTCAAAGTCGCTAATCGCCGAAACTTCTTCACCAATTGTTTTGAAATCTTCACACAATATTCCATTCGCATCCGGCCAGGTTTTCATATACGTACTATATAGATATCACGTCTGTGACGGTAAAAAACATGCTTTTTCTGGAAAACTGTGTTTTTCATGTGAGGGAAATCTTCGAAACCTCTTTACCGATTTCTTTGAAATTTTGACACAACGTTGCATTCGAATAGGAGCGTCTTTTTATATATTTACTATATACATGCTTCACCTGTGACAGGAAAAAAACATGCGTTTTTTTTTTAAACAATGCCATCTATTGGACGTAAGAGCAACACACGCTGTAATCTCCGAAAGTTCTTCACCGATTTCTTTGAAATTTTGACACAACGTTGCATTTGAATAGGCGCGTCTTTTTATATACCTACTATATAGATGTCACCCCTGTGACAGGTAAAAACATGCGTTTTTGAAAAACAGCGCCATCTGTTGCACATAATAGCAACATGCACGCTATACTAAATATGTCACGAATTCCATTTCAATGTTTCCGATTGCATTGATAAATTATATTTTCATACATTTCAATTTATTCAATTTTTTATTTAATTATTTTGTGTGACATTGTATTGGAATTGAGATGTGTTGTTTACCATGCCGTTCATTTCGTAAGTATAAGTATAGATTCCACAGCTGTGATGGGTAAAACTATGCTTTTCTTGACAAACAGAACCATCTGTTGCCTATAAGAGCAACACACATGCTTTACTATATATGCTACAATTCCATTACAATGTTTCTGATTGCATTGATAAATTGAATTTTCATAGATTTTGATTTATTTTCATTTTGATTTAATTATTTTGTGTGAATTGCTTTGGAATTGATCTGTGTTGTTTACCATACCGTTCATTTCGTGAGTTTTTTTTATTTTTTCATATTTTCATATCATTTTTTAACTGTTTTTCTTATATGTCAGTGATGGGAACATCAGACCATTTGGGAAGGCATCGGAAGAGGGAATGGGGAATAGTGGGGATGACGAGGGGACGGAAGTGAGAAATGGTGGGGAGGACGAAGGGACAAGGGAGGGAGATAATGGTGGGGAAGGACGAGAGGACAGGGAAGTTTGGGATGGTGGGGACGAGGGGATGGGGGAATGGAGAATGGTGGGGAAGACAAAGGGACAGGGGAGTGGGACATGGTGGGAAGGAAGAGGGGATGGTGGAGTGGGGAATGGCTGGGAGGCCTAGGAGACGGGTGAGGACTGGGGGACAAGGATGGTCGCTGTGGCTCAGCAACGCACATGCGTTGCTGAGCTACAGCAACGCGTGGCCGGGTACCGCTAGTCTATATAAATAAAAATGGAAATGTTCGTTTGTTCAAAATCGCTAATCTCCGAAAGTTCTTCGCCGATTGCTTTGAAATTTTCACACATTGTTCCATTCGCATCCGAGCAGGTTTTTATGTACATAACATATTGATGTCACGACTGTGACGGAAAAAAACATGTTTTTTCAAAAACTGTGTTTTTTTATGTGTTTTTCATGTGAGAGAAATCATCGAAACCATTATACCGATTGCTTTGAAATTTTGACACGACGTTGCATTTGAATAGGCGCGTGTTTTTATATACCTACTATATACATGTCTTACCTGTGACAGGAAAAAACATGCTTTTTTGAAAAACAGTGCCATCTGTTGGATGTAAGAGCAACACATGCTGTAATCTCCCAAAGATCTTCACTGATTGCTTTGAAATTCTGACACGACGTTCCATTCGAATATGTGCATGTTTTTATATACCTACTAAATAGATGCCACACCTGTGACAGATAAAAAGATATATTTGTTCAAAAACTGCACCATCTGTTGCACATAATAGCAACACACACGCAATACTAAATATGTTACGAATTCCATTTCAGTGTTTTCGATTGCATTAATATATTGAATTTTCATAGATTTCGATTTATTTTCATTTTTATTGAATTATTTTGTGTGACATTGTGTTGGAATTGAGCTGTGTTCTTTACCATACCATTCATTTCTTAAGTATAAGTATAAATGCCACACCTGTGACAGTTAAAAATATTTTTCTTTTTTAAGAATTAGCGCCATCTGTTGCACGTAAGAGCCACACACGCTGTACTAAATATGTTACAATTCCATTTCAATGTCTTCGATTGCATTGACAAATTAAATTTTCATACATTTCGATTTATTTTCATTTAGATTTAATTTTTTTTTGTGTGACATTACATTGGAACTAAGCTATGTTGTTTACCATACCGTTCATTTCGTGAGTATAAGTATAGATGCCACACACACCTGTGACAGGTAAACATGATTTTTTACAAAAACAGCGCCATCTTTTGCATTTAAGAGCAACTCACGCTATACTAAATATGTTTCAATTCCATTTCAATGTTTCCGATTTCATTGATAAATTAAATTTTCATAGATTTTGAATTATTATCATTTTGATTTAATTATTTTGAGTGACATTGAATTGGAATTGAACTGTGTTGTTTACCATACTGTTCATTTCGAGAGTATACTTTTTTTTTTTTTTTTTTCATTTCGTTTTTTAATTGTTTTTTCTTATATTTCAGTGATGGGAACATCAGATCATTTGATGTTCCCAATTTATTAACATCAATGGGGGACAGGGGAATGGAGATTGGTGGGGAGGACAAGGGGAGAGGGAAGTGGGGAATAATAGGGAGGACGAAGGGACCAGGGAGATGGGGAATGGTAGGGGGGGACGTGGGGAAGGGGAGTGGGAGAGGGGGGAGAGGATGAGGGGACGATAGAGTGGGGAATGGTTAGGAGGATGAGGTGACGGTGGAGTGGTGGATGGTGGGGAGGACATAGGGATGGGGGAGAGAGGAAATGGTGGGGAGGACGAGGGGAAGAGGGAGTGGGGAATGGTTGGGAGTACGAGGGGACAGGGGAGGGGGGAGAATGGTGGGGAGGACTGGGAGACAGGGGGAAGGTTGCTGTTGCTCAGCAACACACATGCGTTGCTGAGCCACAGCAACGCGTGGCCGGGTATAGCTAGTTATTAATAAATATCGCTTAGCTTCACTGTTTTAATTTCAAACTTTTGTAAATTTACTCGTAGTAATACAAATTTGCTTGCGTGAAGTAATGACTATGAAACTGAGCTCAAAGGTTTTCTCGTATTTCCTTATAATAAAGAAAATAGTTATTTTTCAACGAAATATATATCCATGTATGTAGAAAAAAAAGTACTTCTTTGAATTGAAG
>WNGS01004511.1:4856921-4867248 GCA_020271785.1 Procambarus virginalis
GAGTTCTTCGTCGACTTGCTTCCATTCTGAGCTGTGGCTGAGAGCACGGTCGACATAAGCGTTAAAACACTACCTCTTGTACCTATCTGGGCAGTCACTGTTGGCATTTAGGCACATTCCTATGTTTGTTTCCTTAGTGTAGACTGCAGTGTGGAAACCTCCGCTCCTTTCCATGACTGTTACATCTAGCTCTCAGCCACAGCTCAGAATGGAAGAAGTCGACGAAGAACTCTGTAGTGGTAAGGCAGGTCCTAGTCAACAACGGCTTCTCCAATGGTTTCATTGAAGACATCATAAGAAGGAAAGTAGAACGCCATGCAACCTCTGAAGAAACAACTAATACAACACCTATACCCCCTATTAGACTATTTTACAGGAACTTCTTCTCCACCGCTCATAAAACGGAGGAAAGGGTCCTGAAAGATATTGTTAATAGAAATGTTATCCCTACAGACAAAAATCAGAAGATACAACTACGATTTACTATAAAACCAAAAAAACAGCCAGCCTACTAATGAAAAACTCTCCAGACACGGAGCAGAACGCCCTAAAAGAGACAAACGTCGTCTATGCCTTTAAATGTCACTTGGGGACTGTAAGCCCAAAAAACTCAGTATATAGGCAAGACAACAACATCTCTTTCCAGGCGTTTAACGATGCATAAGCAGCAGGGCTCCATTAAGGAACATATACTCTCTTCCCACAACCAAACCATCACCAGAGAAATCTTAACAAATAACACAGAAATCATCGATAGGTACAGCGATAGCAGGCGGCTTGACATCTGCGAGGCACTACACATCAAGAAGTCAACACCAGCAATCAACAGTCAATTAATGCACAACTATATTCTACCCACTTCAAGACCCCGCTCCAATATAGAAGCATCAAGAAATATGGGCCAATAGGCCCTTCCGCGGTTACTTCCATTCATACCTTCAATTTACCCAGTTAATATCCAGTTAATATCCATTGTTTTCGTGTTCTGTCCTTTGTTGAAAGTTTTGTTCACCTCATTTAAAACTGTTGTAACATATCACCTCACCCAAAACGCGGGTATAAAATGAAAGATGAAAGCTGTTTAAATCATAGCATAGTAAAGAACTGTTTAGTGCTTTCAGCTTATAGTTGTGTGTGAAAACTAAAAGTCTTTGAAAATGTAATTAGTTATTACGAAACGCGTACAAGTGTCGCGTCAGGCTAAGAAATAAAGAATGAATTTTGGAGAATTGATTTTTCATTTACCGTCATCAGTAAAAACAAACATAAGGAAAATTGAGAAAATTCGTGTTAGAATTATTAATCTTACTTTTTCGGTCATATTTAATAACATATATATATATATATATATATATATATATATATATATATATATATATATATATATTAGGGGTACCACCTCTGGTGCAATTGCAGGGACCCACATCCTCGAAGAAGAAAACAAAGAGCATTCAGAGAAGATCTTGTGGATTCTCACCGAATACTTAATTCTTTTCTTCTCCTACCACCCCTATATATATATATATATATATATATATATATATATATATATATATATATATATAATATTATATATATATATATATTATATTATATTATATTAAAAAATTAAAAACCTCACATGATACATTTCAACTGCCTTGAATGTATATTTAGGATCAACCTATTATGTATTTGAGAGTCATGAAAAGTATATTGACGTAACTACAAAATTTAAACCACGAAATCATAGAAATATTTTTTTACACAGAAATGTATGTTTCAGAAAAGGATGTACGATGGGATCGAACCTTTACCCTAGGTATCCCCTGCCATGTCCGCAGTTCTGTGCACATGCACTACCGAAGATGCCAAAATACTTTCACGCTATTACTATTACTTATTACTATTACTTATCAAGCTACTTTACTATTTTTGTTATTGTGGTTTAGTCGGTGGTGCGTGTGATAGAGGGGGGGGGGGTCCAGAGGTGCGGGAAGGATCGCCTCGTATAGTTCCATTATTTTCTCAATAAAACTTGAGTTCAATTTTGTCTTAAAAAAGAAACCATCCATCAGGTAGCGAAGACAAACGGGAAGCAGGAGGTAACGAAGCAAGACCTGAAGAAGAAACTATGTGACATTGTGGACAAACAGGTGGAGGAAGTCAGCATTAAGAATGCCTTGCGCTACCCAATACTTCGCTGGAGGCTCGTCAGTCTGCTGACCATAGCGTATGTGATCTATTTGTTTTAATTAACACACTTAGGTACAACTGCATATGCGGAGTTACTCTGGGGTAAATGAAGGGGGGAGTACAGTGTTGACGCTGTACGCTCTACGTGATGCTAAAAATCCCCATCACACAGGATGGTTAGTGATACAGAGCCAAGTGATCAGTAGTCTGCACTGACAGACTCTTCGTGTATTGTGATTATAATAATCAAAAACACCAGAAGGGAAGGGAAGGGAAGTATCAGGGGAAAGCGCCAAGCCATTATAACTATATGACACAGGGAACGGGCCTGGATAAGGATTTGGGATGGGACGGGGGAGAAAGGAATGGTGCCCAACAACTTGCACGGTCGGGGATTGAACGGCTCGAATTGACAACACCAGAGTGAATAGTTTAAGATAGGAAACAATCAATATAAGGTAGCAGTGATACTGAAATGTTCCCATCTCGCAGGATGGTTAGTCATACAGGGCCATATGCTCAGTAGCTTGCACTAGCAAATTTTGGGTGAATTATGAGGATATCGTCAATATACCATTCAAGTCCTACTCTGAACGTTTCAGTATTCCGGGTTTGTAATTCAATTTCTTTCTTTATTATGCACCCCATACCCATCCCGTGGGCGGTGGTGTAAAGGATACAGAGGCACATAATCGGTTCAGGAACTGAACCCTCTAGTTCGTTTAGCTAAGCAAATAACAATGTTTGACGCTAGTTACAAAATTATCAATGTTGTATACACATGTACACACCCTCATACATACATGTACATATATATATACGTATACACATATACATACACATACATATCTAATCACCCACACAAATACACACATCAATAATCTTTGTGTCACAAGTGACACAGAGAGGTGTCACAAGTGACATTACAAGAGGCTCACAACAGTCACTATACAAGGCACTTTACATCTATAGTGAGTCACACAGTTACTAGTCTTGCTGCACACCCACCCAACTGGGCGGCAGCTTTACAGTCATGTGCATGCATTACCGACAGTAAGCAAATTTTGGATACTTCGCTAAAATTTCGGGCAGCACATCATTGTGAATGAAGTACTTACACATTTCTTGGACACTATTGATTGTGTTATCTCTAAATTCCGCAATTTTTTCACATTCCATTATATAATGACGCAAAGTATGCGAATAGTTCTGCTGACAGAGTTTACATTTAGTCAAATCTACATCAGCAGATGTTACAAACTCCCAGAGGTACTTGTAGCCGAGCCTAAGCCTAGCAGTGGTAACATCTAGAAGTCTGCTAACATTATTGGATGACCCATAGTTTGCAGTGAAGTGCTTTCAACAGTTTTCTGTACTACTCGTAATTGTAACTATGTACTGAGCTATTCGCATTCATGTACACGACTGTGTCCTTAAACTATCCATAAGCATTCACACAACTTCACTCTTAACTGAGCGATGCGCAGTCATGAACTCTTAAGTAAGAAGCAGGATCTCAGTGCTCAAGACAATTGATGTTTCAAAATTATTGAACTAATACTGTTATGACTCGCCCAAACGACACAGTAATTTCATAGCTTTCATGTTATGGAGTGAACTATTTGATTCAGTTTGCCACTCATGAGATGAGAACTAAAGAGATCATCATTGTTAGATCATCTCTCTCAAGTTTGAGAGATGATTTTTTTTGTAAATCTCTCTCCAATTCGCGTAACAACTAAAAGTGAAAACCATAACTTATTATGTACTGGTAAGGTTGTTTATTATTGATGAGTATAAGAATTCTTCAGCTTCTGCTCGACGACATTAAACAGCGAATGATAAACAGATTCTCTGCAACATCTCTACCCCAGAAAACATTTGAAGACTGGAGCAGGCCTTACGCGATGTTCGAGGATTTGGTGAACAGTGGTAAAAGTTTTGTTTTGTTAATAAACGTTCACTATACTAACATTAACCCCACGTTTAGGTCGATGCTTTTGGTACAAACATTCGTTTTAACAGAACCATTAGAAATGGACACTAACAAAACAATCTCCTCAACAGTACGAATGGGTATTGTTTTATTTGACATGATCTTTGCAACATTAAGAGGTAGGAGTTTACTCCGTATAGAAATAAAAGTATTCCATTTTCTGTGTAGATTACAGCCTCTATTCGATAGGATAACTATGATAATTCCCGAGTTTATTAATAAACTCGATAATTTTATTTAGACATTCCTTGTGACTGTTGTCTTTATATCATCGCTTATTTTATCCTCTTTCTGTTATTTCTATCTTTTCCGCTTTTTTCCCTATGCTTCTTGTTTTTGCTTCCTGCTGACCGAGACATATCTTTTTGTCCAATTTATGGTCACAAGATTGTCCGCCTATAGCGTTCTTGCCTCCTGCTCCTCTTTCTCCCTCCAGCTTCCCCGTCTTCCTGTAAAAGCAATCCGGAAGCTTATTACTCTGTACGCCTCACTCTACGCCAGTTGAGTGGTAGGCTTATCACCGGTAAATGTTGCTTTCTGTTTTGAACCGTCGCCAAGATGACGCTGGAGTGTCCTCTCCAGGGCACAAGCCTGAGCAGCAGTTATGGAGAACCGGCTGCTGCCCATGCAGCAGAGGCACCCTCTCCACGCCACCGATGTGGTCCAAGGGAAGGGCAAGCGCCGATACGCTTGGCACCAGTGTCGTTCCAGGAGTGGCCGGAATGTTGTTGTAAACAGCTGTAAACTGCCTTAGGGACTCCGACTCTGGATTTTTCCTCGGGGTTGACCCCGGAAGCCTTTACCATGAGTGGGTTTAGCCGCAAGACAGCGGAGGTTTGAATTCGGGACTTTCCTTTCCCTAGATAAGCTGCCTTCCAAGGATGGCGAGTCCCATCTGCTCGAAGCAACTGGGTTTAAGGCGCCAGATGCCCGCCTTCGCCCCTTCTGTTATGTTGGGGTTATGTTCTTCTATATATGTTGGTATAAGCAGTTTCGCCAGTCCTAGAGGCTAAGCCACACGTGCAGGCCAGGAGCTGGACTTGGCTTGGCTAAGACAGATTGGTAAAAAAGGATTGAAAGTCGGGAGTTTTATCCACAACAGTTCAACCCACCAAAAACACCAGTCAAGGCTGGATCACCTGTTGATTTTCATCAAATCAGTCACAGTTACCGTACTGGTTATGACAGTGTGTGTGATGGACTGCATGGGTTGCACTACAGAAGCTCCAAGGGCTGGCATGCAAGACACAACGAAGTTAATGACATCATCAAGAGGAGACTTGCCTCAGATCAGTGCCTAGCAGAGTAAGAACCCCGCTTCCTAGTGGACCAAAACAAGGATGACTCCACACTTCGCCCAGACAGCATGACAATATACCCTTGGAAGAGGGGCAGACACCTGGTGTGGGACTACCCATGTGTATCCACTCACGCTGACACCTACATACAATTCGGTGCTCATCAAGCAGGTGGGGCGGCCAACCACAGCAAAACAGCAAAATCAATCAAGTGCAGGCGACTGGAAGGTCAATACACCTTTGTTCCAATACCATCTGAGATGCATGGCCGCCTTGGGATTTCTTAAAGAATTGGGCTCCAGGCTCGTTGACATCACCACAGACCAAAGGCTGCCTGTTTCTTGTTTCAGTGCTTCAGTGTGGCGATCCAGAGGGGAAACGCCTGCTGCGTATATATATATATATATATATAATATATATATATTATATATATATATATATATATATATATATATATAACTGAAAACTCACACCCCAGAAGTGACTCGAACCCATACTCCCAGGAGCAAAGCAACTGGTAACTACAGGGCGCCTTAATCCGCTTGACCATCACGACCGGACATAAGGAAGTGATAGCCTGAGCTATATGAACCACTTCCCGCCGGCACCTGGATGGTTATCTTGGGCATAGCATTTTATCAAATCACCTCATTTTTTGGGGCAACACGTGAGGAACACAAATGCAAACAAGCCTGAATGGTCCCCAGGACTAGATACAACTGAAAACTCACACCCCAGAAGTGACTCGAACCCATACTCCCAGGAGCAAAGCAACTGGTAACTACAGGGCGCCTTAATCCGCTTGACCATCACGACCGGACATAAGGAAGTGATAGCCTGAGCTATATGAACCACTTCCCCGCCGGCACCTGGATGGTTATCTTGGGCATAGCATTTTATCAAATCACCTCATTTTTGGGGCAACACGTGAGGAACACAAATGCAAACAAGCCTGAATGGTCCCCAGGACTAGATACAACTGAAAACTCACACCCCAGAAGTGACTCGAACCCATACTCCCAGGAGCAAAGCAACTGGTAACTACAGGGCGCCTTAATCCGCTTGACCATCACGACCGGACATAAGGAAGTGATAGCCTGAGCTATATGAACCACTTCCCCGCCGGCACCTGGATGGTTATCTTGGGCATAGCATTTTATCAAATCACCTCATTTTTGGGGCAACACGTGAGGAACACAAATGCAAACAAGCCTGAATGGTCCCCAGGACTAGATACAACTGAAAACTCACACCCCAGAAGTGACTCGAACCCATACTCCCAGGAGCAAAGCAACTGGTAACTACAGGGCGCCTTAATCCGCTTGACCATCACGACCGGACATAAGGAAGTGATAGCCTGAGCTATATGAACCACTTCCCCGCCGGCACCTGGATGGTTATCTTGGGCATAGCATTTTATCAAATCACCTCATTTTTTGGGGCAACACGTGAGGAACACAAATGCAAACAAACCTGAATGGTCCCCAGGACTAGATACAACTGAAAACTCACACCCCAGAAGTGACTCGAACCCATACTCCCAGGAGCAAAGCAACTGGTAACTACAGGGCGCCTTAATCCGCTTGACCATCACGACCGGACATAAGGAAGTGATAGCCTGAGCTATATGAACCACTTCCCCGCCGGCACCTGGATGGTTATCGAAGAGGGAATTGACAGAATATTGAGCTTCAAGTGCTCTGGAATCGGGTGCTGTGCAGGTGGAGTTTAAGCAGTATCATCTGGGACGTCTGATAGCTTCACAGTGACATCGTAGTGGCGGGGCCAATTCCATGGGAGTGCAGTGAAAGAAGATACTAATTGGGAATCCGTACGACTACCGCCGAGAAGTAGGCTGGCAGCCGTAATTGAGAGGGAAGTTGACGGCCAGGAGACCGACTCCAACCCTACAAGACCGTGACACCCGACCTAGTAGCCAGAACGCACTATTCGGCCTACTATGCACGCACTATTTGGCATACTATGATTTGCCTAATAGGCAGAGTGATTTTCTTTATTTAAAAAAATCCAATTGGTTTATTTGAATATATTATTATATTATATTAAGAACATAAATTATTGACTTAGTTATGTTAGTTTAGGTTAGGTTAGGTTAGGTAGGGTTGGTTTATGTTCGGTCAAGATAGCTTTATCATTTCATAAGGAAAAAATAGAAAAAACATAAATTCAGGAAAATTTGGCTTATTTCGGTAAATCAGGCCTTGCATAGTAGGCCCAATGCTGCATTATGGCTTCTAGGTACAACATGTATGTATTTATAATATATATATATTATATATATATAATATATATATAATATATATATATATATATATATATATATATATATATTATATATATATGCAAACAAGCCTGAATGGTCCCCAGGACTAGATACAACTGAAAACTCACAACCCAGAAGTGACTCGAACCCATACTCCCAGGAGCAACGCAACGTATGTACAGGCGTCCCTGTACATACCAGTTGCGTTGCTCCTGGGAGTATGGGTTCGAGTCACTTCTGGGGTGTGAGTTTTCAGTTATCTATATATATAACTGGAGGTCAAGGAGATCTGGTAGTATCCTTGAACTGAAAACTCACACCCTAGAAGTGACTCGAACCCATACTCACCGGAGCAAAGCAACTGGTAACTACAGGGCGCCTTGTTGCCCCAAAAAATGAGGTGATTGATAAAATGCTATGCCCAAGATAACCATCCAGGTGCCGGCGGGGAAGTGGTTCATATAGCTCAGGCTATCACTTCCTTATGTCCGGTCGTGATGGTCAAGCGGATTAAGGCGCCCTGTAGTTACCAGTTGCTTTGCTCCTGGGAGTATGGGTTCGAGTCACTTCTGGGGTGTGAGTTTTCAGTTGTATCTAGTCCTGGGGACCATTCAGGCTTGTTTGCATTTGTGTTCCTCACGTGTTGCCCCAAAAATGAGGTGATTTGATAAAATGCTATGCCCAAGATAACCATCCAGGTGCCGGCGGGGAAGTGGTTCATATAGCTCAGGCTATCACTTCTTATGTCCGGTCGTGATGGTCAAGCGGATTAAGGTGCCCTGTAGTTACCAGTGTGCTTTGCTCCTGGGAGTATGGGTTCGAGTCACTTCTGGGTGGTGAGTTTTCAGTTGTATCTAGTCCTGGGGACCATTCAGGCTTGTTTGCATTGTGTTCCTCACGTGTTGCCCCCAAAAATGAGGTGATTTGAAAAATGCTATGCCCCAAGATAACCATCCAGGTGCCGGCGGGGAAGTGTTTCATATAGCTCAGGCTATCCCTTCCTTATGTCCGGTCGTGATGGTCAAGCGGATTAAGGCGCCCTGTATTACCAGTTGCTTTGCTTCCTGGAGTATGGGGTTCGAGTCACTTCTGGGGTGGTGAATTTTCAGTTGTATCTAGTCCTGGGGACCATTTCAGGCTTGTTGCATTTGTGTCCTCACGTGTTGCCCCAAAAAATGAGGTGATTTGATAAAATGCTATGCCCAAGATAACCATCCAGGTGCCGGCGGGGAAGTGGTTCATATAGCTCAGGCTATCACTTCCTTATGTCCGGTCGTGATGGTCAAGCGGATTAAGGCGCCCTGTAGTTACCAGTTGCTTTGCTCCTGGGAGTATGGGTTCGAGTCACTTCTGGGGTGTGAGTTTTTCAGTTGTATCTAGTCCTGGGGACCATTCAGGCTTGTTTGCATTTGTGTTCCTCACGTATTGCCCCAAAAAAATGAGGTGATTTGATAAAATGCTATGCCCAAGATAACCATCCAGGTGCCGGCGGGGAAGTGTTTCATATAGCTCAGGCTATCACTTCCTTAGTCCGGTCGTGATGGTCAAGGATTAAGGCGCCCTGTAGGTACCAGTTGCTTTGCTCCTGGGAGTATGGTTCGAGTCACTTCTGGGGTGTGAGTTTTCAGTTGTATCTATCCTGGGGACCATTCAGCTTGTTTGCATTTTGTTCCTCACGTGTTGCCCCAAAAATGAGGTGATTTGATAAAATGCTATGCCCAAGATAACCATCCAGGTGCCGGCGGGGAAGTGGGTCATATAGCTAGGCTATCACTTCCTTATGTCCGGTCGTGATGGTCAAGCGGATTAAGGCGGGGGCCCTGTAGTTACCAGTTATCTTTGCTCCTGGGAGTAGGGTGTCGAGTCACTTCTGGGGGTGTGAGTTGTGCGTTGATATATAGTATAGATAATATATATAAAATAATTATAACTATATTAATTTAGTTAAAACGTTTGGTTTATAAATACTGTTTTGTTTTAAACTTTTAGCAACCTGGGAGAGATGAAATTCAACAAGAACGTAGAACTACCTATGCGCTAAAAAGAAAAAAACTCACAAGTAAGTTTCCCGTCGTGGCATAAGTCTTGATGCAAATCATGAACAGTACTTGGTACCTCTTCAGCAGGGTGAGTATACATACAGTGTTGATTTAAACTGCCATACATCTGTTATTTGTCAACTGATTTCATTTTGATTCCATTGTCCGACAAATGCCTTTCAGGCTTCTTGAATTACTCTAGCCAGGGGTGGTGAAACTATGGTGTTTTTTGTCACACTGTTGTCACAGACAAGTTTTGCTGACATGCAGTTTTCCGTTGATTCGTTCAAACCCCACCGACAATAATAAATACATAAAGTTTATCGTTATTATCTTAACTGGGTAGCACATTTGTCTAATCACATACTGCCTTTCAGAAATTATTGCTATGACAACTGATGGGCGACTGTGCATGATTATAAGAAGCAGATTTTGTAAATTGTTTAGAACCCCATATTTAAATATATATTATTATATTATATATTCTATATATATGTTATATATTCTATATAGAATAATATATTTATAATATAAA
>WNGS01004511.1:4879928-4892428 GCA_020271785.1 Procambarus virginalis
TGGCTAGGGTGGGAGTCGGCGGGCCGAGCGGACAGCATGCTGGACTTGTGATCCTTTGGTCCTGGTTTGATCCCAGGCGCCGGCGAGAAACAATGGGCAGAGTTTCTTTCACCCTATGCTCCTGTTACCTAGCCGTAAAATAGGTACCTGGTGTTAGTCAGCTGTCACGGGCTGCTTCCTGGGGGTGGAGGCCTAGTCGAGGACCGGGCCACGGGGACACTAAAAAGCCCCAAAATCATCTCAAGATAACCTCAAGATAGGGCGTTGTCACAACACAGCAACTTGTAAACAGTGAGAACGACACTCCCATGACGAAATTTACAACACAAAAGGTTCTTTCCAAGCTTCGACACAGGATACTCTATGATCCGCCCAACCGAAGATTCATGAACAAAGGAAGAACAATTTTCGGTATTACTATTGCATTTAATACTGGCCATTATTGTTGTAGTGAAATATCGTTAAAACGTGAGATTAAATCCCCAAACACAGAGAGTTTACTCAGCTCTACACACACGTATTCATGTCATACCTGTACTTGTATGTTTAGGGAACTTTATTAATCCTTACATCCCAAACAGGTAATTGTGAGGGAAGTTAGTGAAGCAAGAAGCTGGCTCCCAACATAACTATACAAATTTGTTACCCTGCTGTACAACAAGCATTGTAGGCCTCCAGACAGCCGCCATTATGTGGCACGCTCTGGTGCACAGGGCCACACCCTCATTTGATGCTATAATTACACAGCCTTAGCAGGCCCCAACATCAGTAACAGTTAAGGCTCTTTTATGTTTCATACTGAAGACAAAGTAGTATTAGTAGTTATTAAATTACATTATGCTGGATATATTAGTGAGATTAGAACACCATATGTGGTATCTAATAATTATAATTGTAACAATAAGGTAAACAATTTGTGGTTTATGAAGGAGCACCTCGAAGTGGTTTAAGCTACAAGTTGTCCCTCCCATTGTGTGAGACAGTTCTAAGCAGCTGAATCAGAAACATACAGTCCACTTTTACTAACTTACTACTAACTAAAATAATCAAATACAAATAATATAATATTAAAGTAAATATGTAATAATTCATTAAAAAAAATATTAAAACTGCTAGGATTTTCCCACAGATGCCACACCTATGACAGGAAAGCTACGCTTTTCTTGAAAAACCAGCACCATCTGTCGCATGTAGAGCACACATATGCTGTACTAAATATGTTACAATTCCATTTCAATTTTTTCTGATTGCAGTGATATATTAATTTTCATAGATTTTGATTTATTTCTTTTGATTTATTATTTTGTGTGAATTATGTTGGAATTGATATTTTTATTCTACTTCTGATTTTATTTAACAGTAGCAAGGTAGCAAGGGAGTCAAGCTGTACTTCTAAATGTTAGAAATTATATTCAGTCCTAATGAACACTTTTTTATTAAGTTTAAACACTAGTAGTAGGCATCCATCAGTCTCAGGAGACTATGGAGTTGCACTCTGGTTGTCGGTCTGGAGGCCTACAATGGTTTGTAGGCCAAAAATCTGTTGTTTAAAAGAAATTAGAGTTGATAAAATTCTTGGCGTTCATGACGTTACAGAATCACCCATTCTCTTTTACCTTATGGGGGTAACTTATGTTATTTTGTGTGTCGGATTTCCGACAGCATTTATACTTGCTCCTGGCATCTATACAGCATTTATACTTATACTTATGAATGAATGGTATGGTAAACAACATAGCTCAGTTCCAACCCAATGTCACACAAAATAATTAAATCAAAATTAAAATAAATCGAAATGTATGAAAATTTAATTTGTCAATGCTATCAAAAACATTAAAATGGAATAGTATCATATTTAGTATAGCGTGTGTGGCTCTTACATGCAACAGATAATGCTGTTTCTTAATTTTTTTTTTTACCTGTCACAGGTGTGGCATCTATACATACACTTACAAAATGAATGTTATGGTAAACAACACAGCTCAATTCCAACACAATGTCATGCAAATAATTCAATAAAAATTAAAATATATCAAGTCTATGAAAATTATATTCATCAATGCAATCAAAAACATTGAAATGGAATTCGTAACATATTTAATATAGCGTGTGTGTTGCTATTACGTGCAACAGATGACGCTGTTTTTGAAAAAAAAACATGTTTTAACTGTCAAATGTGTGGCATCTATATAGTAGGTATATAGAAACACGCATATATTCGAATAGAACATTGTTTCAGAATTTCAAAGCAATCAATGAAGAACTTTGGGAGATTACAGTGTGTGTTGCTCTTACGTCCAACAGATTGTGCTGTTTTCCAAAAAAAAAGCAAGTTTTTCCTGTCACAGGTGAGGCATGTATATAGTAGGTATATATAAAACACGCGCCTATTCGAATGCAACGTCGTGCGAAAATTTCAAAGCAATTGGTAAAGATGTTTCAAAGATTTCTCTCACATGAAAAAAACACGAAAAACACGGTTTACAAATAAACATGTTGTTTTCTGTCACAAATGTGACATCAGAATAGTATGTATATATAAAATCCCGTTCAGATGCGAATAGAACATTGTGCGAAAATTTGAAAGCAATCAGTAAAGAACCTTCGGAGACGCTTGAACGCATTTCGTAACAACTTATTACATTTTCAAAGACTTTAGTTTACACACACACAACTGTAACCTGAAAACACTAAACAGAGTATAATAGACATACCTGTATAATAGACAAAACCCAAGATGCAAGAGTAAGGACAAGACATACCTGTATAATAGACAAAACCCAAGATGCAAGAAGATTACAAATTCTTGAAGCAATTCACTAAGAATAGAACAACCTGCCATGAACACCCAAATCACGGAACTATTTACTTTACCCACCATGAGAGTAAGGACAAGACCAGAACATAACGATGCTAACGCAGAAGACACTGTTCAACATAACAGGCCAATTACACCTGATTAATCTTTGTATGTAGATAGGAGCTGCCTTGTATGGGCCAATAGGCCTTCCGCAGTTACCTTTATTCTTGTGTTCTTATGTGCTTCGTCCCCATTTATCCCTTATGTATCCCCCATGTTTTTACCTTTATTGTCTTATCACCTGACCCAGTGTGGGTATAAATCAACCAGTTCTGTACATTTTTTTCACTTGAGCATGAACCATGGAGGTTCGAAACGTTGTGCAAATTGTATAAATAAGTGTAATACATTCTATAGTAATTCACTTTTTTCTTCACCTTGAAATTACGAAAATGAGTTTTGGATAACTGCTCTTTCAGCTAAGCCCTGGTGCCAAGAAAATAGTTAGAGGGATAGAAGCCCTTAATCAGAAGATAGTAAATACAGAATATTCAGTCATATTCAATGAGACATGTTTAAAAGAAAACCTACTGCCAGTATACACCAATATATATATATATATATATATATATATATATATATATATATATATATATATATATATATATATATATATATATATATATATATATATATATATATATATATATATATATATGCAGGGGATTTCCTGTTAGCAACCCCAATGTCGGCAACTGGCACGCGTCTCACACCACACGCCCTCCGAATTGCTGTGGCCCTCCGCCTTGCTGCCCTAATCCACACCAGATATAGGTGTATTTGCGGCGAGGTGGTGGCTGACAGGTACGGCCACCATGGCCTACTCTGCCAAAGCACAGGAGGATGGCACTCGAGGCACAGTGAAGTTAACGACATCATCAAGAGGAGCCTCACCACAGCTGGATGCCCAGCTGAAAGAGAGCCCCGTTACCTAACGCCCCGTAACTCTGATGCTCTTATTGGTCGCCCGGATGGTATCACAGTGAACCCCTGGAAGAATGGCAAGCAGTTGGTATGGGACTACACGTGCGTATCAACCCTGGCTAACACCTACATTGACCTCGGTGTTGCACAATCAGGTGGCGCTGCCATCCACAGGGAAGCAGCCAAATCCCGTAAGTATAGAGAGCTGGATCACCACTACAATTTTGTCCCCATTGCTTCTGAGACACTCGGCGCCTGGGGTAAAAGTGCTACCAGTTTTTTGAAGGAACTGGGTTCTAGGCTCATTGAAACAACAAGGGACCCTAGAGCTGCCAGCTTTCTTTTCAGCGCCTCAGCGTGGCGATACAGAGGGGAAATGCGCACTGCATCCAGGGTTCCTGCCCGCCATCTGAGGAGCTGGAGGAACTCGACAACCTATGATAACCATCTTTGTAACCTATATGTAACTCCTTTTTTGTAACTAAGTTCAAATAAAGCAAATATATATGTGTACACACAAAAGAATGGGGGTGGTAGGAGAAGAAAATATTAGTGTTCAGTGAGAAACCACAAGGTCTCCTCTGAATACGTTTTATTTTCTTCTCCGAGGCTATGGGTCCCCACATTGGCACCAGAGGTGGTACCCTCACAAAAATAATAAATAAATATATATATATATTATATATATATATATATATATATATATATATATATATATATATATATATATATATATATATATATATATATATATATATATATATATTGTGACGGTGTTCCCCCCTTCTATTTCTCCCACGCCTGCTGTAAGAGTCATGTCCACTTTACCCGAGCGTTCTCTACGTTGCGGGCCTCAGTTTGACATATGTGGGAGAGTATAGTGTTCTCGCAGTGCCGAGAAATTTGTAAAAGAAGAGTATTTTGGCCTGTGGTATAGGCCCTTTAGGAAGCCAATATGGCGCTGGCTCCTCTGTTCTCCCGCCAAAACTGTGTGACGTCAGTGACACCAGATTGGTCACCGTCAGCGACGTGGCACTGGGAGCCAATGAAAACCTCCCTTGGCAAATATGACGTCACGAAGGCAGGGGGGTCCAGCCGTAGCGCCGTGCTGGCGCCACAGTCTCACACGGCACGTCAGCGAGGCAAGACGTGCGCCAGGGAATCCTGTCAAGTTGACGGATTACCCGAGCTCCGGTGGATATAGGCGTCTCCTGTTGTCTGCACGCACTCTGAGAGGTCTTCCTTCATTCCATGTGTGGACCGAAGAAGGAATTGACGGAATATTGAGCAACAAGTGCTCCGGGACAGGTGCGTTGCAAGAAGTGGACTGGGCAGTGACGTATGTGACGTCTGTGGCAGTTCACCCGTTTAGGAGACAGCTTAGTGGCTGGGCCATTCCACCGTGAGGAAACCTGGTTGACCGACTCGTCAACTAGGTTGGATGTGTGAACGACGGTCCTGTCAGTTTGACAGTAGTACGCCGATCCCGTGGAACCTTACGAGTCACCTGTTGTATGCAAGTACGCCAAGAAGTCTTCCTTCATTCCATGTGTGTGGACCGACGAGGGAATTGACAGAATATTGAGCTTCAAGTGCTCTGGAATCGGGTGCTGTGCAGGTGGAGTTTAAGCAGTATCGTCTGGGACGTCTGATAGCTTCACAGTGACATCGTAGTGGCGGGGCCAATTCCACTGGGAGTGCAGTGAAAGAAGATACTAATTGGGAATCCGTACGACTACCGCCGAGACGTAGGCTGGCAGCCGTAATTGAGAGGGAAGTTGACGGCCAGGAGACCGACTCCAACCCTACAAGACGTGGAGGAGGAGCACGGACCTGCGGAGGACAGAACGCGGCGAGACGCGATAATCCTGGGACGTTGGCTTGGGTTTCTGGAGGGTACACGAGGCGAGAGCCTGGACCAGGAGCTGCAACTCAACTCTCATCGAAGGATAGGTGAAGTAGGTGATTATAGTTACCCTCCCAATTCCCCTTTAGTCAGCTATATATATTTAGCCAGAGTATCTTTCATGTAGTGAGCAAGTCTCACCTGGATCTATGTCACAGTAGGCACAGTGTGCGGAGTGAGGCTATACAGAGCACTCACAGTATTCATTTATATATATATATATATATATATATATATATATATATATATATATATATATATATATATATATATATATATATATATATATGTGGTGTGTGCAAGCACCTGGATTTACTAAAGAAGTTGCTGTGACGATAATTTATTTCATGTGATTTTACCATGATGATTTAGAGAGAGAATATATATATATATATACTAGTGAACCAGTTATTGGTGTTAGGCTATGTGCCCAGTATTTGTATGATTACTATTATTGATATCTATGATTTATCTATGTATATGTATATGCCTGTGTATTGAATAATTTTACATGTGTGAAGTGATTAATTGTGATATCGCCTTTGAGAGGAATTATTGAATCTAAGAATAGTACCGTGATTAAGTGCATTCATTGTAATCATCATTAAGTACAGTGCAGTTCTCTAGTACAGTGAAATATCACGTTAAGTGCTGTAAGAATGAGTTATTGATCGTGAGACCAGTATGGTGGTTTATTGTGTTCTATCGAAATAATAGATATGTTATGTGGATGACAAATATAGTGATTCATGAGAAGTTAAAGAAACAGGGCACATGACGCCAGGAAAACAAGCAATAAACATTCTCACGGCTAGCAGGGCGCGGACCAGCTGATTTTGACATTTGACGTGGGGGTAGAAGTGTGTTGCCATATCGGTGTGCCCCAAATTACCTGTGAGGAGAGAGCAGCTGTTGCACTTGTACTTGTGTGTTTATTGATATATGAATATCTTGATGTTTTAAGTAAAATACCACAATACCTTGGTGTTTGTATCATCCCCTCCATAAATCTTGTGACTACGAAATACTTGACAGAAGACAGAGTGACAGGAATAATTACTTGCCTGATATCAGATTTATTGAGAGTGCTCTTGCCACAGTTACCACAATTACGCAACACCACTGTAGTGTTACTGGACACCGGAAAACACCAGTTGGCGACCTTGTAAATAGAATAAGAGTCCTTGCTGGGGCGGGCACACAATTGAAGGAACAATCTGTCTCCACTTATTCTTTGACCAGAGGCCAGTTGGGGGATCGACTGGGGTACTCTCCTGGGCATACAGTGGCGCCGCGAGGATAGAGTGAAGACCCGCAGGACTACGGTGAGTAACGGTTATCGCCAGTGCGACCGTCGAGAGGGTATCTAGTTTACTGTTGCTCACCCCTCTCATACCGTGACACCTGACATTGGCGGGATCACGATCAAGATAAAGGTTGCAATTGTGGTACATTGTTTGTGGTATTAGGTATCAGGCACAGTTTATCACTCATAGTCACAAGATGGAGGATGATCAGGTAACGAGTTTCATTGACACAAGAGATGAGCAAGTGCTGGAGGAGTGCACCAGGGCACAGCTGCAATCGATCGCCGACCACTTTGGGATAAAGTTGAGAGCTTCCAAAGTGGGAGAGAGAAGACTCGAGATCATGGCACAGCTCAGGGCACGAGATGAAGCCTTTGGAAATGAATGGCCACGGACACCTGCCAGTGTGGGAGAAAACTTGAGCATTGGTGGAAGCAGCAGAGGATCCAGCGGCAGCAGGCGCACCGTTAAGCTGGAGATAATGAAGCTGCAGCTGGAAGCACAGCTGCGCAAGGAAGAGCGTGAACAAGAAGCACAGCTGTGCAGGGAAGAACGGGAAGCGCAGCTGCGCAGGGAAGAACGAGAAGCACAGCTGCACAGGGAAGAACGAGAGGCACAGCTGCGCAGGGAAGAACGAGAGGCACAGCTGTGCAGGGAAGAACGAGAAGTACAGCTGAAGTGTGAGGAAGCAGGAAGAGAAGCACAGCTGAAGCGTGAGGAAGCAGAAAGAGAAGCACAGCTGAAACTAGAGGAACTAGAAGCTAGGCTGAAGCTGTAGGAGGTTGAAGCAAACAAGGAGGTTGAGCTGAAGCGAGCTGAGCTGGGGCTAGTTCCACCTGCCCCACCACAGCAGGAAGACCGCCGAGTGAGAGAGAGGGATTTGCCAGTCTTCGTGCCTAATGAGGCTGAGGGCTTCTTCGACCACTTTGAGAGGGTCGCTATCTTGAAGAAGTGGCCGAGGGCAGAGTGGGCAGAGCTGGTTCAGGGAAGGCTCACCGGTGAAGCTCGTGAAGCCTACAATATGCTCGATCTCCAAGAGTGTACCAACTACGATGCTGTAAAGAGGGCTGTGCTCCATTCGTTCAAGCTAACGCCGGAATGCTACAGGAAGAGGTTCAGGGAATGTACCCGTTCGCCAGGAAAATCATATGCGGAGACGGCGAGGGACATGGAGAGGAAATTCCTGAAATGGCTGGAGTCGGAAGGAGCAAGGTTGGCCGAAGATGTCAAGAGGCTGATGGTCATGGAGAAGTTCATGTCCATGCTCTCTCCCGAGATCAGGGTGAGGGTAAAGGAGGGGACATTAAGGACCTGAGAGCCGCGGCTGATCGAGCTGACATGCTGGAAGAAGCCTTACGACCACGTCGAGAGGGACAGCACCGACCGCCCGCATTCTCCGGATATGGGAGAAATTATAGAAGGTCGGACGGATGGAGGACGGGAGCGAGTTCTCCCAAGTCCTACCCCTCGAGTGGAGACGGTAGAGGATCGAAGAGTGCTGTGGAGCCGGTAAAGAAGTCCCAAACGGAGAGCTCAGGGTCTGTGGCTGCGATGAAGGGGTCGACAGATGGTGCGAGGAAGACACACGGAACGTCGGCCTCTGGAAGTGTTGCCAGGGCGGGCGGTGGTAGATGGTCACCGACGTGCAAGCTTCGCTGCTTCAATTGCGGAGGAGTCGGACACTTCTCGCGAGACTACAGATGCCCTAAGCAGCGGGGAAATGTGGCCTTCGTGAAGGTAGAGGACCAGATGGCCGAGAGGGTGCGGGATGGACCCGTACTTAGTAGGGAGAAAAGGATTCACCCGTTCGTGTGTGAGGGAACCGTAAGGATGGGGGACGCAGACCCCATCCCAGTGAAGATATTGAGAGACACTGGGGCAGATTTTACCCTGGTGAGCAAAACCTTGTTCCCCGAGGATTACGGGAGTACCAGTGTGGAAGTGGCAAGTGTGACCACTGTGGGAGGCCCAGTGCGGATGCCCCTACACCGGGTGACCCTGAATTGAGATTATGGATGCCAAACCCTAGTAGTGGGGGTCTGTGCATCGATGCCCAAGATGGAGGCACAAGTCATCTTGGGAAATGACGCATGTGGAGGACGTGTCCTCCCGAACCTCGTGAAGGGCGAGGAGTGCTTGGAGCACTACAAGAAGAAAGGCAGAGTGTTGGACGCCTGTGGGGACGAGAAAGGAATTGCCACGATGGCATTCCCTGTTTGTGCTGTAGTTCCGAGGCAGTGCGACGGACAAGGAGGGTGTGGATCTGATAAGGCCGACGAGGAGACGTCCGACGGCCTGGGAATCGATCACCTCTTCAGGGAACCCGGAGAGCGAGTGGAGGGCGAAGGCAGCGCGGATGGTGAGGTACAGGTGACCCTCACCAGTTCTCTTGGGGTGGACCACACTCGCCTTGGGGAGTTGCAGCAGGCAGAATTCCACAAATTGATTCGTGAGACCAAAGGAGGACGTGTTGGTCCCGAGAGGGCCACTCATTTCTACAGACAGAACGGCATACTAATGAGACAGTGGAGACCTGTGAGGATGGAGGCCGGAGAGGCATCTCTAGGTACAAGACACCAGGTAGTGTTGCCGGCCCAGTGCAGAGTGGCAGTGTTGGATCTGTCGCACTCTGTTGACTCTGCGGGTCACCTGGGGGTGACCAAGACGTTGCATAGGATCAGGGATCATTTCTACTGGCCAGGTATGGACGCCGATGTGAGGCGTTATTGTAAGATGTGCTTACCATGCCAGAGGGCAGGGAAGAGTCAACCCGCGATACCAAAGGCCCCGTTAGTCCCTGTTCCAGCGTTTGGGCCTGCATTCGAGCGTCTGTTGGTCGACGGAGTGGGACCGTTGCCGCGGACGAAACGAGGGAATACCTACCTAATGACAATAATGTGTGCGTCAACCAGATTTCCGGAAGCTGTCCCGATGCGGCGCTTGACGTCGAGAGGAGTAGCCGGGCAGCTACAACGATTTTTCTCTTGGGTAGGAATGCCCAGAGAAATTCAAACGGACTGTGGAAGTATATTCCAGTCTAAGTGGTTCAGGCAGACAGTGGCAAGTTGGGGAGTGACACAGATTCGGTCGTCGCCTTACCGACCACAGTCGCAGGGGGCGATCGAAAGATTCCACTCCACCTTGAAGACGTTTCTGAGACTGTTCTGCACTGAGCAGGGAGCTGAGTGGGATGAGGCAGTATACCCTGCGTTGTTTGCCATCCGTAATGCAGTGGTAGAATCATTAGGTTTCTCACCTTTCCAGCTGGTATATGGGCACGAGGTGAGAAGTCCTCTGTCCATGCTGAAGGAACAATGGACACCAGGGGTGACCATGGGAGCGGTTAATGAATACGTTCTAATGTTCAAGGAGCGGCTCACCTTAGCAAAGGAACTGGCTGGAAAACATCTGAAGGAAGAGCAGCGCAAGATGTCGGAATGGTACGATAAGAGCGCTACGCCGAAGGAGTTCCAAACTGGGTCCCAGGTGATGATATTGCTGCCGGGTAAGAGGAGAGTCACTGAGTCACAGTTCGAGGGACCGTACCAGGTGCTATGGCGGTTGGGTCCTGTGACGTACGAAATTGGTAAGCCGGATAGACCCCGCAAGAAACAGGTGTGTCATGTTGACCGCCTGAAGCCTTTCTTCCCTGAAGAAGGAGGAGCCGCCAAGCTGGACCGGACGGCGACTCGAGAACCCCAGAAGAAGATGATCCTGTGCGTGCAAGTGGATCAGGAGCTTCCAGAGGAGGAAGGGAAGTGGTCCAGGGCGGACGGCACCCGTCTCACCAATTCAGAGAGTTTGTCGAAGATCGGGGACAAGCTACAACACCTGGAAGAGCAACAGAGCGCGGACCTGACGAATCTGTTAAGGGAGAACGCCTCTCTCTTCACCGACGTGCACCACGTCGTCACAAAAGTGTAACGCACGAGGTGGAGGTGAGGGACGCCAGGCCCGTCAAGCAGAGCGCGTATAGGGTAAGCCCGGAGAAGCGAGAGCTAATGAGGAAGGAGGTGGAGTATCTCCTTGAGAACGACCTTGCAGAGCCCAGCAACAGTGAGTGGAGTTCTCCATGCCTGTTAGTGAAGAAAAGCGATGGTACATTCCGCTTTTGCACGGACTACAGGAAGGTGAACTCCGTCACTGTGGCCGATTCCCACCCCATGCCAAGGGTGAGTGATTGCATTGACCAGGTGGGCAGTGCGAGGTACGTATCCAAGGTCGATCTGCTCAAGGGATACTACCAGATCTCCTTGACTCCCGCGGCCAGGAAAATATCAGCCTTCGTGACTCCGGACGGGCTGTACCAATATAAGGTGCTACCCTTTGGAATGAAAAACAGCGGGAGCTGTTTCCAGCGAATGATGAATGAGTTGCTCAGGGGCGCCAAAGGCTGCACAGTATATATCGACGACATCGTCGTGTACGCCGACGATTGGAAGATGCACCTGGAAAGGCTCTGAGAATTGTTCAGAAGGCTCGAGGAGCCAAACTTGACTGTGAATTTAGCAAAAAGCGAGTTTGGGAAAGCTCGCCTTGAGTACCTTGGTTTCGTGATCGGCCAAGGAGAAGTGACCCCGGTGGATCATAAAGTGTTGGCCATTAGAGAATACCCCATGCCCAGGACGCGCAAAGAATTGTTAAGGTATCTCGGAATGATAGAATACTATCGTGGGTTTTGCAGAAATTTTTCCATGGTAGCACATCCCTTGACGGAGCTCCTCTCCAAGAATGTGCGATGGAGATGGGGAGAGGCCTGCCAGGAGTCTTTTGAGAAGACCAAGAGACTGTTGACGGAGGCCCCAGTGTTAATATCTCCAGACTTTTCCGCCAGATTTATCCTGTACGTGGATGCCAGCGACGTTGGAATAGGAGCCATGATGGCTCAAGAGAGGAGTGAAGTACATAGGCCGGTAGCTTTCTACTCTTTGTTTGTGTTACTATTTCACAAACTAAAGAAGTTTGTGAAATACCAGCGGGCCTATAGTACCGTTGAGAAAGAAGCTTTGGCGCTAGTAATGGCCCTAAAGCATTTCGACGTATACATGGGAGGAGGGGCAAGACCTGTTCTTGTGTTCACGGATCATAACCCTCTAACCTTTTTGTACAAAATGAGGAACTCCAACCAACGACTAACGAGGTGGGAACTACTGCTGCAGGAGTACTGGCTGGATATAAAACACATCAAAGGAAAGGACAACGTGGTTGCGGATGCCCTGTCTCGTGTGCACTAACCAGACATGACTCTTATTTTAAGGGGAGGGGTATGTGACGGTATTCCCCCCCTTCTATTTCTCCCACGCCTGCAGTAAGAGTCATGTCCACTTTACCCGAGCGTTCTCTACCTTGAGGGCCTCAGTTTGACATATGTGGGAGAGTATAGTGTTCTCGCAGTGCCGAGAAATTTGTAAAAGAAGAGTATTTTGGCCTGTGGTATAGGCCCTTTAGGAAGCCAATATGGCGCTGGCTACTCTGTTCTCCCGCCAAAACTGTGTGACGTCAG
>WNGS01004511.1:4897428-4899630 GCA_020271785.1 Procambarus virginalis
TCAGTATAGCCAGCTACTGAGGTGTGTTGAGGGGGCTGGGGTTGTGTCAGTATAGCCAGCTACTGAGGTGTGTGAGGGGGCTGGGGTTGTGTCAGTATAGCCAGCTACTGAGGTGTGTTGAGGGGGCTGGGGTTGTGTCAGTATAGCCAGCTACTGAGGTATGTTGAGGGGGCTGGGTTGTCAGTGTAGCCAGCTTGACGGATGTGTGGAAGGTCAATGGTGGCCTGTGCTGTGTCTGGCCAAAACACAAGTTGACAAGTCATAAGGTTGAGTGTTGTGGCAACAGAGTTATTTGAGGAGTGTGACCTCAGAATGGCGTGAAGTTACCAGCGGAGTCCCACAGGGTTCTGTACTCAGACCTATCCTGTTTCTGATATAAGTAAATGATCTGTCATAGGGTATAGACTCATTCCTCTCAGTGTTTGCTGATGATGCTAAAATTATGAGGAGGGGTAAGACATAGGAGGACAGCAAGAGACTTCAAGATGACCTGCAAAGACTGAAAGAATGGTCCAAAAATTGGTTGTTAGGATTTAAGGCAAGCAAGTGTAAATGATGAAGATAGGTTAAGGGAGCAGGAGGCCAAACACAAGGTACCAGTTCGCAGTTGAAATCCTTCTGGAGTCAGGAGGAGAGAGAGATCTGCCGGTTGATATATCACGTGAGACCTGCCCCCTGAAGCCCATATGAAAAGTATTTCATCAGCGGCATATGCAAGGCTGGCAAACATAAGAATCGCTTTAGGAACTTGAGCAAAGGATCCTTCAGAACCTTTTATACCACAAATGTCAGACCAACTGGAGTATGCGGCTCTAGCGCGGAGTCCAATCTAGTCAAATACAAATGAAGTTATAAAAGGTTCAGAGGTATCGCACCAGGATAGTCCCCTGAGGAGTATAAGCTACGAGGAATGATTACTGGAACTAAACCTCACGACACTGGAAGACAGAAAAGTTAGGGAAAATATTAGGACACCTATACAATTCTCAAAGGAATTGACACAGTAGATAATTTGTTTTATCATGTGTGGTATGCGAGCATGGAGACAGGTGTGGTATGCGAGCATGGAGACAGGTGTGGTATGCGAGCATGGAGACAGGTGTGGTATGCGAGCATGGAGACAGGTGTGGTATGCGAGCATGGAGACAGGTGTGGTATGCGAGCATGGAGACAGGTGTGGTATGCGAGCATGGAGACAGGTGTGGTATGCGAGCATGGAGACAGATGTGGTATGCGAGCATGGAGACAGGTGTGGTATGCGAGCATGGAGACAGGTGTGGTATGCGAGCATGGAGACAGGTGTGGTATGCGAGCATGGAGACAGGTGTGGTATGCGAGCATGGAGACAGGTGTGGTATGCGAGCATGGAGACAGGTGTGGTATGCGAGCATGGAGACAGGTGTGGTATGCGAGCATGGAGACAGGTGTGGTATGCGAGCATGGAGACAGGTGTGGTATGCGAGCATGGAGACAGGTGTGGTATGCGAGCATGGAGACAGGTGTGGTATGCGAGCATGGAGACAGGTGTGGTATGCGAGCATGGAGACAGGTGTGGTATGCGAGCATGGAGACAGGTGTGGTATGCGAGCATGGAGACAGGTGTGGTATGCGAGCATGGAGACAGGTGGACATTTAGTACTCAAATGAACGACATGGACGTTAGAAGTTTTTCAGTGTCAGGGTAATTAACAAATGGAATTCATTGGCAGTGAAGCGTAGGTTATCTTGAGATGATTTCGGGGCTTCAGTGTCCCGCGGCCCGGTCCTCGACCAGGCCTCCACCCCCCAGGAAGCAGCCCGTGACAGCTGACTAACACCCAGGTACCTATTTTACTGCTAGGTAACAGGGGCATATGGTAAAGGTGAAAGAAAACTGCCCATTGTTTCTCGCCGGCGCCCGGGATCGAACCCGGGACCACAGGATTACAAATCCAGTGTGCTGTCCGCTCGGCCGACCGACTCCCTAGGAGGCAGACTTCATACACAATTTCAAACGTAGATATGACAGAGCCCAATAGACTCGGGAACCTTGCAGCAGGTGATTGACAGATGAGAGGCTGGCCCAAGGAGCCGAAACTCAACCCCCGCAAGCACAACTAGGTGAGTACACGCTCATCTCATCAGACTTATGCAGTGTTGAACAATAATTAGCGTTATGTTGATTCACGAGACACGTGTAAATAGATAATGACTTTGCCGGCA
>WNGS01004511.1:4900496-4932527 GCA_020271785.1 Procambarus virginalis
CCTTGACGTGTTGACTTAGAAAGTTTCTTGTTGCCACATCCAGCAGCTTAGCTCTCCACGTGTCTGGGCCTCCGTGTGGGTCTCTGTTCCCCCAATCTATCTTCCCATGGTTGAAGTCTCCCATGATTAGAAGTCTGGATCCGTTCCTGCTAGCCACAGAAGCTGCTCTCTCTATTATATTGATGGTGGCCATGTTGTTTCTATCTATCCTGTCTGGGTCTTCTGTCATTCGGTGGGGGGTTATATATGACTACTATTGTAATTTTCTGTCCTCCAGTTGCAATGGTGCCTGATATGTAGTCCCTGAAACCTTCACAGTTCTGAATTACCATCTCTTCGAAACTCCAACCTTCTCTTAGTAGCAAAGCCACACACCTCTCCTCTCCCTTCTCTCTCTTTCCTCACTACATAGTAGCCCTGTGGAAACACTGCATTTGTTATGATTTTCGTTAGCTTTGTTTCTGTGAGTGCTATTATGTCTGGGTTTTCTTCTAGTGCCCACTCTCCAAGTTCACTAGTTTTATTTGTAATCCCATCTATGTTAGTGTACATCGCCTTGAAGCTCACTTTCTTCTGTTCATTTACATATCCCTTGCTTGGCGAGTATTCTACTGGTGTGGGAAGCTGTTCCGTGGGTGAGAGGATCTGTGAGGTGGTTTGCAGGGTCGCAGAGGGTTTTGGGGTGGGGGGTGGGGGTTAAGGGAAGGGGGAACGGGTAGGGTGTGGGTTAAGGAGATAGGGGGGACATGGAGGATACGGGGGTGAGGGGGGAGGAGGAATAGGGAGGGTATGGGATGAAGGGGGAAGGGGGACTGGGGGGGAAAGGTGGGAGGGGGGACATGATGGGAATGGGGATGGGTTGTGTGTGTGCGTGTGTGTGTGTGTGCGTGTGTGTGTGTGTGTTGGTGGTGTGTGTGTGTGTGTGTGTGTGTGTGTGTGTGTGTGTGTGTGTGTGTGTGTGTGTGTGTACTCGCCAAGTTGTACTCACCTAGTTTTGTTTGCGGGGGTTGAGCTCTGGCTCTTTGGTCCCGCCTCTCAACCGTGAATCAACTGATGAACAGATTACTGAGCCTACTGGGCTCTGTCATATCTACATTTGAAACTGTGTATGGAGTCAGCCTCCACCACATCACTTCCTAATGCATTCCATTTACCAGTGTGTGCGTGCGTGCGTGCTTGAAGATGAGGGATACACACAGCATGGTCAGCACTGAGGTCGAGGGTCAATACCCACTCACCTGCCTCCTCCTCCAGGCAGTAACGGGCAGGGTAAGTGGACTACAGGACACACATTGGTCTCACCACAGGTGGCGAGGGCTGCGTCGGACGGCACTATTGAGCGCTGCCTGACGCACACGTCTCCCTATTATGGGAGATGTGTGCGTCAGTAATCAGGAAATACAAGCGAGGTCTGCAGTAAATCCTGTGAAGATTGCACTATAGAAAACTTAATACGTCAGCAGTCAGTAAAACCAACGATATCCATTTTGTGTGGAAGACTAAAATTATATACAAGAAGCTTGCATATATATGAGCTTTGTTATGTAAATATAACCAATATATTTATCAATATCTATCAGTCCTGTGAGTATCGCATTATGAAAGCCTTGTTGCATTGTATGTAATCGGTAAATACAATTGCGATATCTGCTCTTAATCTTGTGTCTGAAATTGTATTTTCAAACAAATGTCAACTATATATTTAAATTGCGACTTAAAAAAATGAATATTGCAGAATAATTCACGTTGCAAATCCGATTGTTTTCATTACGTTAACTCCACATATTGTTAGAAACAACGCAGGAACAAGTGGATAAATGAACTGTTGTTTTATCTGTAATCAACACTGTGATCCAGCACATCTTTGTAATCAGTCAGAGCCTACTGACTGCTCACCCGCGTTCATACTGACCTCCGGTACGTTGTATTACAGTTCCTCCAGTATTATGTATTAAAACACCTCCAGTACTCTGCGTTATAGTACTTCCAGTACCATGTATCACAAAACTTCACCTACAATATATTACAGCATCTTCAGTGTTTTCAGCATCTCCTTTACTTTGTATCACAACATCTCCAGTGTCATGTATTACAACACCTCCAGTACTGTGTATTACAACACGTCCAGTACCGTCTTTCAATACACCTGTTGATTGACGGTTGAAAGCGGGACCAAAGAGCCAGAGCTCAACCCCCGCAAGCACAACTAGGTGAGTACAACTAGGTGAGTACACACACACACAACACAAACACACACACACACACACACACACACCACACACACACACACACACACACACACACACACACACACACACACCACACACACACACACACACTGGCTTTTCAGTAACCCGGGTGTTAACAGTATCTTAGGGGAGTTTTGTGGGGCGAGACAATGAACTTGCACAAGCAACATTGCATCCATTGTGTGTGTTTTCTTTCTGTATCCTCACAGGCGCTTTCTTAATGCTCACACGAGTTGCACAAAAGGGAGAAATTCATAAGCTTCGGGTGTTGGATGACAGCCACACAGCTCTGTATAAGCTGAAGGGTTGGATGACAGCCACACAGCTCTGTATAAGCTGAAGGGTTGGATGATAGTCACACTGCTCTGTATAAACTGAAGGGTTGGATGACAGCCACACAGCTCTGTATAAACTGAAGGGTTGGATGACAGCCACACAGCTCTGTATAAACTGAAGGGTTGGATGACAGCCACACAGCTCTGTATAACTGAAGGGTTGGATGACAGCCACAGCTCAACTAACTATCTTAACAAGTTTTCCACTGAATCTTTGATCCACGTTCATCCTCCCGCCAAACAAACATGCAAACAAGGAAACTGTATCTAGTAAACAAACGATTTCTGGGAGACATTAGGATCTAAGTTCTGTTAAATGACTTTTAAGGGTATTGGAAAATGGCTACTAAATGGCAAGCTTTTTCCATTGGAGCGATCTGGAATATGTGAGAGGACACAGCACGGAAGGTTTCTCCGTAGACTGCTGTAGTTCTCGAGATAATGATTTCCTTACAACTGCTTCAATTAGATGAGTGAGTACATCACATTTCCGCTGCTCGCATGTTTGCAGGGTTCGATCTCCAATGGGTCAAATGGTTGGGGGGGATCGTTCCTTTGCTCCGTCTTCATATCCCAGCTCTTAGCCTGCCTTCATGGTCCATGGCTTACCCTTAAATCTCAGCCCATGTCCTGCCCCTCAAATCCCAGCTGTAATCCTTTTCTTTTATCTCAGCTCTTGTCCTGTCATGATACAAACTAGCTCTTATCCTCTCATCATATCCCTGTTCTTGTCCTATCCTCATATATACTAGTTCTTACCTTATCCGCATACATGGTAGCTCTTATCCTCTCCCCATATCCCAATTTCGTCCCGTCCTCATTTATATCAAGTTAAATTTCATTGTGTTCCCCCGAATAAGTAAAACAAATTTGTCACTGTAGAAGCTTGTGAGGCAAACATTTGTGCTTCTCTTAAACTGTGACATATTTCGGTGCATCTTTGTCATCGGAATATATGCTGAATACATAACTAGGAAATTGTTGTATAAAATTTATCTGGGGAGAAAAATAATTAATTTTGGCATAAATATAAATTAATGGTGCTAATTTTACGTAAATATTTATGACATTAGTCGTAAAAGCCAGATTATAGTAATAATAAGCTTTAAGCAATACATAATCTCATCAGACATGTTTATATGATTTCTGAACCAAAAACTATGAAATCAGTAAATAATATAAGGCACCATGAACAAAATCAAGAGACCAAGATCAACAGAAAGCTCAGCACTGTGGAGGAATGCCCGACAGACCACTGGAACATTATCTAACAGTGTACAGTTACAAAACCCAGTGAGATTTCAACTTAGATTCAACAGAGCAGAAGACGTTGTTTAACACATGGCGAAAAAATCTTACTGTAGCGACCGTACGTGTCATAAATACTCATACTCCGCCTAAGTAAAACAGAAACAAGCAAATCTTAGTGGGCCCAGCCAGAGGCTTAGGGCCCGTGTAGGATTCCCTGCCCCCCCCCCCCAAAAAAAAGAAGTTAAATTCAGGAGAGATATCAGAATTTTTGTTCAAGTACTCGCCTAATTTTGCTTGCGAGGGTTGAGCTTTGGCTCTTTGGTCCCGCCTCTCAACTGTCAATCAATAGTTGTAATCCCAACAAATCAACAAAATGTGTAATCATTGGCACATTTGTTGAATGTTTGTACCTTGTTTGCTGCTAGGTCATCTTGAGATGATTTCGGGGCTTAGAGTCCCCGCGGCCTGGTCCTCGACCAGACCTCTTTTGTAACACACCCCCAGGAAGCAGCTGTCTAACTCCCAGGTACCTATTTACTCCTAGGCAGCAAGGGCATCAAGGTGGAAAGAAACATTTTGCCCATTTGTCTCCGCCTCCACCGGGGATCGAACCCGGAACCTCAGGACTACGAATCCGAAGCGCTGTCCACCCAGCTGTCAGGCGCCCTTATGCTACTTATGTCTATGAACTTAGTAATAACAGTATTTGTGTGTACGATTGGAATCATACTGCATGTGTAGAGGAAGAAATATATATGTTTATCAACCAGAATGTTCAATAATATGTTGATTGTTTGTGATAAGAATAAACATATATAAACACATTGTACTGAACGGGGCCAGAATAGCTTCAGCAACCTCATCCCTTTGTGTGTATATACTTACACCTCAATAAACATTTTTAAACTAAAATGTAAATAAAATAGTAGCACTTCCAGCAGCAACAACGACAATGAACAACCGCAGCACAAACACCAAATAAAATTAATCTTTATTTTTTCCTGTTAGCGACATACCAGTGAGAGCCAAATGCCGGGTTTCTTGGCAAGATATGCTGGCTGGGGGAAGGTTAATGTAAATTGTTGGAGTTTGTTGCCTCGCCTTCCGTCACTGTTGCCGCCTCCTCACGGTACAAACACCCAAGGTGCTTCATTAGCAACACCACAGGCACAGTACAGTCTGTATCAGACGGTACAGAAGTCAAAATACAGCATACTACAGTGCATTCACTGGCATTTCCGCCTCAACAGAAAGGTAATTGTCACTAGAAGGAGCTCGTCATGTACATATGTGAGTAGCACAGTGTAGAAATATGCTGATATGGTACTGGAACATAAGGGCAGCATGCGATCGTGGTACAGCATGCCACTGTGGCACAACATACCACCGTGGTACAGCATACCACCGTGGTACAGCATACCACCGTGGTACAGCATACCACCGTGGCACAACATACCACCGTGGCACAACATACCACCGTGGCACAGCATACCACCGTGGTACAGCATACCACCGTGGTACAGCATACCACCGTGGTACAACATACCACCGTGGTACAACATACCACCGTGGTACAACATACCACCGTGGTACAACATACCACCGTGGTACAACATACCACCGTGGTACAACATACCACCGTGGCACAACATACCACCGTGGTACAACATACCACCGTGGTACAGCATACCACCGTGGTACAGCATACCACCGTGGTACAACATACCACCGTGGCACAACAAACCACCGTGGCACAGCATACCACCGTGGTACAGCATACCACCGTGGTACAGCATACCACCGTGGTACAACATACCACCGTGGCACAGCATACCACCGTGGTACAGCATACCACCGTGGTACAGCATACCACCGTGGTACAGCATACCACCGTGGTACAACATACCACCATGGCACAGCATACCACCGTGGTACAGCATACCACCGTGGTACAGCATACCACCGTGGTACAACATACCACCGTGGTACAACATACCACCGTGGTACAACATACCACCGTGGTACAACATACCACCGTGGTACAACATACCACCGTGGTACAACATACCACAGTGGTACAGCATACCACCGTGGTACAACATACCACCGTGGCACAACATACCACCGTGGCACAACATACCACCGTGACACAACATACCACCGTGGAACAACATACCACCGTGGTACAACATACCACCGTGGCACAGCATACCACCGTGGCACAGCATACCACCGTGGCACAGCATACCACCGTGGTACAGCATACCACCGTGGCACAGAACATACGGCACAACAAAAGTCATATAGCCAACATAATGCAACATAGTACAACATGCATATTACGTCAACAATAATTCCGAATGCATAATACAGTAACTAGTGTAAATGGGCTACAGTACAGCAATCACCACAGCAAACATTAGATAAATGGTCCGTATACCATTCCCAGAGTGCGGTAATCCCAAAACAGTTACAGTACTGTAGTCAGAACACAGCATCCACCTTACAGCAACTCAAATACAGCAGCAACAGTATTTCAATCACATATGGAACAGCTAAGTAATCATCCCGTTCTCTCGAGCGTCCAGAACGTCACTAAAATGATGTTCTAAATTGTCTGGAACTTAATCTAATCGATGACCCGCGAACAGAAAACGGGACGTCACGTTAATTTTGAGAGCCGCTGTGATTTTTAATATAACTTATGTTGACGATGGGATTTTGACGTGAAAATACGATGTGTTATATAAGAGGACAGGTGTAACTCACAGCAGCAGGCAATGGAGTTTTCATATGTTTTTCAATAAGAGGTAGACAATAATGACCAAACTATACCATCAGACATTCAAGTCATTATACCCGACTTGATAATGGTCCAGGACGGACCGAAACGTCGTCGTTTCTCCATTTTCTGATGTGTGGTTTGGTCATCATGTCTTCAGCCACGACCCGTCGTCTGCCTGGACTATAATATACCACCTGGGATCAATATCTTCTCTATTTTGACCTTGTTCGCCTCAGTTATTAGACATTGATTACCTTAATTTGAGCAACGGTCAATATTAATAAATTCTGGGATATTAAACTAATTAGTGAGATTATGGTATATTTTACTTGCAATTTAGCACCTATATATATATCGACTCCATAGAGCCTGTACTATAGTAATTAGGAATAAACTCCAAATTGTTTGGTGACAGGTGACCTATGTAAGGACTGAGGAGGCCAAACGATTGAGGGGGGCTAACCACTCCCAAATTTACAGGGGGATGGTCTGCGGTACAGGACGAACATAGGCTGGTTGGGGTCCCCAGAATCCCAGAGGCTACTTCGTGTTACAGTCACATACTGTTGCCCACATGAGTGATTTGGGCACTACATGCCAGTTACTATATATTTTCAAAATATAAATTTCAAAACTATTTTTAGTATTATATGGAAAATTATGCACTTATCTCGGGAAAATTAATTGAAATTTTCTAAACATCATACTTTGCCGGTATTAGCATAAAACTGACCATACTCCGGTAGCTTCTAAGATGTTCTGATGCCCTGACCCAATGGAAAATTATTAGATTATTTTAATAAGAGAGAAAGAGAGAGAGAGACAGGCAGAGACTGATAGTCAGGAAAAAGACAGAGACAGGATGAGACGGAGACATGTAGATAAAAGACTTAAACATTCAAATTGATACAGAGATAGACGGGCAGAGACAGGCTTGCATAGAGAGACTATGTCGAATAGAAGGAAGATATAGCAGAACAGACAAAAAACAAAGAGACGGACAACACCACATAGAGACAGAAAGATCTGTCCTTTTCCAGAGAAAAGGACAGAGACAGGGAGAGAAGCAAGAAGAAAGGGGGATGCTTGAAGCAGGGAAGGAAAAGGGTGATGATTGAGAGGGAGGAATGGAGAACAGGGGAGAGACTCAGAGAAAAGGGAGGGAGGGGGGAAGAAGAGAGAAGAGATGAGAGAAAGAAGGGGGGAAGATTGGGAGAGAAGGTGGAGAGGGGCGAGAGGCGTGAGAGGGGGAGACCTGCAGGATAGAAAATTGAAGAAAAGGGGAGTGTTGGAAAGAAGGTGGATAGGGAAGGAGAGGTCACCTTTCCTTGTGGCAGGTCACCTGTGGTTGGACACCTGTGGCTGGTCACCTGTGGTTGGACACCTGTGGCTGGTCACCTGTGGTTGGACACCTCTGGCTGCTCACCTGTGGTTGGACACCTGTGGCTGGTCACCTGTAGTTGGACACCTGTGGCTGGTCACCTGTGGTTGGACACCTCTGGCTGCTCACCTGTGGTTGGACACCTGTGGCTGGTCACCTGTGGCTGGACACCTGTTACCTGTCACCTGTGGTCTGTCACCTGTGGCTGGTCACCTGTGGCAGGTCACCTGTGGCTGGTCACTTGTGGCAGGTCACCTGTGGCTGATCACCTGTGGCAGGTCACCTGTGGCTGGTCACCTGTGGCAGGTCACCTGTGGCTGGTCACCTGTAACTGGTCACCTGTGGCAGGTCACCTGTGGCAGGTCACCTGTGGCTGGTCACCTGTGGCTGGTCACCTGTGGCTGGTCACCTGTGGTTGGACACCTGTGGCTGGTCACCTGTGGCTGGACACCTGTTACCTGTCACCTGTGGTCTGTCACCTGTGGCTGGTCACCTGTGGCTGGTCACCTGTGACTGGTCACCTGTGGCTGGTCACCTGTGGCAGGTCACCTGTGGCTGGTCACCTGTGGCTGGTCACCTGTGGCTGGTCACCTGTGGCAGGTCACCTGTGGCTGGTCACTTGTGGCAGGTCACCTGTGACTGGTCACCTGTGACTGGTCACCTGTGGCAGATCACCTGTGGCCGGTCACCTGTGACTGGTCACCTGTGGCTGGTCCCCTGTACTTACCTAGTTGAACTTATCCAGTTGTGCTTGCGGGGGTTGAGCTCTGGCTCTTTGGTCCCACCTCTCAACTGTCAATCAACTAATGTACAGGTTCCTGAGCCTACTGGGCTCTATCATATCAACACTTGAAACTGTGTATGGAGTTAGCCTCCACCACATCACTGCCTAATGCATTCTGTTTGTCTACTACTCTGACACTGAAAAAATTGTTTCTAACGTCTCTATGGCTCATTTGGGCACACAATTTCCACCTATGCTCCGTAGTATATGTGCCCCTTGTGGTAAATAGCCTGTCATATCTACCCTATCAATTCCTCTGTAATCTTGTATGTGGTGATCATGTCCCCTCTAATTCTTCTGTCTCCCAGTGTCGTGAGATTTAATTCCCGTAGTCTCTCCTCGTAGCTCATACCCTTCAGTTCGGGTACTAGTCTGGTATCAAACCTTTGAACCTTTTCCAGTTTAGTCTTATGCTTGACTAGATATGGACTGCATGCTGGAGTCGCATACTCCAGGATTGATCTGACATATGTGGTATACAAAGTTCTGATAGATTCCTTACACAAGTTTCTAAGGCCGTTCTTATGTTAGCCAACCTGGCATATGCCGCTGATGTTATCCTCTTGATATGAGCTTCAGGGGATAGGTCTGGTGTGATATCAACCCCCAGGTTTTTCTCTCTGACTCTTGAAGTATTTTATATCCAAATGATACCTTGTATCTGGTGTCCTGCTTCCTACCCCTATCTTCATTATATTGCATTTGCTTGGAGTAAACGATAACAACCATTTGTTCGACCATTCCTGCAGCTTGTCCAGGTCTTCTTGAAGCCTCAAGCTGTCCTCCTCTGTCTTAATCCTTCTCATAATTTTGGCGTCGTCAGCAAACATTGAGAGGATGAGTATATACCCTCTGGGAGATCATTTACGTATATCAGAAACTGGATAGGTCTGAGTACAGAGCCTTATGGGACTCCACTGGTGACTTCACGCCAATCTGAGGTCTCACCCCTCACTGTAACTCTCTGCTTCCTATTGCTTAGGTACTCCCTTATCCACTGGAGTGCCCTACCAGTTACTCCTGCCTGTTTCTCCAGCTTATGCATCAGTCTTTTATGGGGTACTGTGTTAAAGGCTTTCCGTCAGTCCAAAAAAATGCAGTACGCCCATCCTTCTCTTTCTTACTTATTCTTTGTCACCTGTTCGTAGAATTCTATTAAGCCTGTAAGGCAAGATTTACCCTCCCTGAACCCATGTTGATGGGTTGTCACTAAGTCCCTTTTCTCCAGATTTGCTACTTGGTTCTTTCTCACGATCTTCTCCATCACCTTGCATGGTATATAAGTCAAGGACACTGGCCTGTAGTTCAGTGCCTCTTGTCTGTCACCCTGTTTGTATATTGGGACTACATTCGCCGTCTTCCATATTTCTGGTAGGTCTCTCGTTTCCATTGACCTACTATACACTATGGAGAGCAAGCAAAGCAAGAGCAAGCAAAGCTCTCATGCACACTCTTTCAATACGCATGGTAAGATTCCGTCCGGGCCAACAGCCTTCCTCACGTCCAGCTCCAACAGCTGCCTCTTGACCTCATCTCTTTTAATTTCGAACTCTTCCAAGGCCGCCTGGTTTACTGCCACCTCTGCTATCGCAGTGAGCTCTCCTTGTTTTATTGTGAAGACCTCCTGGAACCTCTTGTTGAGTTCGTCACTCACATCTTTGTCATTCTCTGTGTACCTGTCCTCACCCATTCTAAGTTTCATCACATGTTCCTTCACTGCTGTTTTCCTCCTGAAGTGACTGTAGTAGCATTGGTTCGGTCTTGGCTTTATTAGCTATATCATTTTCATGTTTTTTTTTCAGCTTCTTTCCTCACACTAACATACTCGTTCCTGGTTTTCTGGTATCTCTCTCTACGGTCTGGTGTTCTGTTATTTCGGAAGTTCTTCCACGCCCTTTTTTTCAGTTCCTTTACTTTCATACATGCCCTATTAAACTACTGACTCTTCTTTGCTTCTCGGTTTTTTTCCTGTCGGGCCGGGATAAACCTGTTTACTGCCTCTTGATACTTTTGGGTGACATAGTCCATCATGTCTTGTACGGACTTAGTTGTGAGTTCTGTGTCCCATGGTATATCTCGTAGGAATTTTCTCATCTCATAATTTCCCTTTGGGTACGCCAGCCCTTTGTTTCCCAGTTCTGTTTTTGGGGAGATAATCCTAGTTCTACCAGGTACTCAAAGATCAATACACTGTGATCAATCATTCCCAAGGGGGCTTCCAACTTAACTTCCCTTATTTCCGACTCATTTAGGGTAAATATTAGATCAAGCATAGCTGGCTCATCGTCTCCTCTCATTCTTGTCGGTCCCTTGATGTATTGGCTTAGAACGTTTCTTGTTGCTACGTCCAGCAGCTTATCTCTCCATG
Organism: Procambarus virginalis; assembly: GCA_020271785.1. Lineage (NCBI taxonomy): Eukaryota > Metazoa > Arthropoda > Malacostraca > Decapoda > Cambaridae > Procambarus > Procambarus virginalis. Next base: position 4,911,650 of record WNGS01004511.1, read on the forward strand.
TGGGTCTCTGTTCTTCCAATCTATTTTCCTGTGGTTGAAGTCCCCCATGATTAGTAGTCTGGAACCGTTCCTGCTAGCTACAGAAGCCTCCTCACTCTATTATGTTAATGGTTGACATGTTGTTTCTATCATATTCCTGTCTGGGTCTTTTGTCGTTTGGTGGGGGGTTATATAATATTTTGTATTATATGTATTATTACTACTACTAATATTTTGTCTTCAAATTGCTATGGTACCTGTTATGTAGTCACTGAAATTTTCAAAGCCCTGAACAACAATCTCTTCAAAACTCCAGCCTTTTCTTATCAGCAAAGCTACACCACCACCTCCTTTCCTTCTCTCTCTTCCTCACTACATAGTAGTCCTGTGGAAACACTGCATATGTTATGGTTTTCGTTAGCTTTGTTTCTGTGAGTGCTATTATGTTTGGGTATTCTTCTAATTCCCATTCTCCAGGTTCACTTGTTTTATTCGTAATCCCATCTATGTTAGCGTACATTACCCTGAAGCTCATATTTTTCTGTTCATTCTCTTGTCCCTTTTTTGGTGAGTATTCTGCTGATGGAGGAAGCTGTTCAAAAGGTGTGAAGATCTGTGGTGTGGTTAACAGGCTCTCAGTGGATTCCAGGAAGGGATGGGGGGACAGGTTGGGTATGGGGTAAGGAGGTAGGGGGGACATGGAGGATATGGTTTAGGTAGGGAGGAGGTATAGAGAGGGTATGGGATGAAGGGGGAGTGGGGAAAGGGGGGAGAGGGGACATGGTGGGAATTGGGAAGGGGTGACAGGGTTGGAATGGGGTGGGGAGAGGGAGGGCTTAGTGAGCATTTGAGTGGGGGCAGGTAAGGTGAAGGGTGGAGAGGGTTTCTATGTAGAGGAGGGTGGTGGTGTTGCCTCTCCTCTGGTGTTGCTGGAATGCTAGTTGGGGGTTCTCTTCTTGTTTCTGGGACTGTTGTGTTGGGGGCTGTGATTTCCTGGTTTACTCCTCTCTCCCTGGCCTGTTATAGACCATTTACCTGTAGCTGGTCACCTGTGGTCTCCTCAAGTCATGTAGTGTGCACTGCTCCGTTGAACGCCAATGGATTGCCGGCTGGGTTATTATAAACTGATTTCATTGGTCAACACTATTTTTGACGAGTTATGGTTGAGACTGGTCAGAAGCCAGTCTCAACCACTGAGACTGGTCAGAAGCCAGTCTCAACCACTGAGACTGGTCAGAAGCCAGTCTCAACCACTGAGACTGGTCAGAAGCCAGTCTCAACCACTGAGACTGGTCAGAAGCCAGTCTCAACCACTGAGACTGGTCAGAAGCCAGTCTCAACCACTGAGACTGGTCAGAAGCCAGTCTCAACCACTGAGACTGGTCAGAAACCAGTCTCAACCACTGAGACTGGTCAGAAGCCAGCCTCAACCACTGAGACTGGTCAGAAGCCAGTCTCAACCACTGAGACTGGTCAGAAGCCAGTCTCAACCACTGAGACTGGCCAGAAACCAGTCTCAACCACTGAGACTGGTCAGAAGCCAGTCTCAACCACTGAGACTGGTCAGAAGCCAGTCTCAACCACTGAGACTGGTCAGAAGCCAGTCTCAACCACTGAGACTGGTCAGAAGCCAGTCTCAACCACAGAGACTGGTCAGAAGCCAGTCTCAACCACTGAGACTGGTCAGAAGCCAGTCTCAACCACTGAGACTGGTCAGAAGCCAGTCTCAACCACTGAGACTGGTCAGAAGCCAGTCTCAACCACTGAGACTGGTCAGAAACCAGTCTCAACCACTGAGACTGGTCAGAAGCCAGTCTCAACCACTGAGACTGGTCAGAAGCCAGTCTCAACCACTGAGACTGGTCAGAAGCTAGTCTCGGGGTCAATGAACTCAAATACTACTTTGGCTTTGCCTAGTTCGTCAATTTTGCTCTACAACATTCACCCATTTTCTATCAATCGTCATTACATGGTACATGATTACTACAATCACCTCAGTCCCATTCCTAGAATTTTACTTAGAATACAGTTTCAATAAACCATTCCATGAATCAGTTTTGAGATTAACAAATATGTTAGCTAACTATGACACATCGGGTTTCAATATTGAAATTTAAAAATATAATTCGATGCTAGAATTAAATGAATTCTATTAAAAAATGACCACAACGTACTCCAGAATATTCTTATCATTCCATGCAGTTCACCGTGGAAACAAAACAATGACAGAGTTGTGTTTATTTACATTAGATGATATCAGTAAAGAACACAAACTTCTTTCATTGAGTTAATTTTCATTTCTTTTGGCGATTCCAGAGTGCTTTATTTCCAGACCGTCTCTTTTAATATTTCAACAGTGGTCGACCAGCACTTGAGTATCCCACCTTCCTTGGTATTGCTCTTCCGTAGCTTGTATATCTTGAGAGAGCCCTTCACCTTGTTCATCCCTTACGTTACCTAGATTTTCGGGAAATTTTTCGAGATGTCTGTCCAAAAAATTAACGTTTATGCTTATGTTGCAACCCAAACGAGGAAAATTCTTAAGCTATGTTTAAAAAGATATTTGTAACTTTCAGCTTTTAAGGCTCCCATGAAATATTTTACAAGAACCAAGAAAGAATTAAATGCTCTTTTCTCTGTATCATTCATGGCACTCATGAAATATTGATCTCTTATCAGATTTCTAATTTCTGGTTCGTCAGACACACCAGCTTTTATTTGTTCATAGTAGAAGCTTAGAATGTTGTACGAATGTACAACAAGAGTCACCTTTTATGCTCAGACATTTAACATACTGCTTCGGTACACCCAGTTTGTTGTGCAAATAGATTACAGTGGTAACTTGTCACTACATAACTTAAGCAACATAACTTTCATGATAGTCACTACATAACTTGTTATCACATAATTTAAGCCACATGCAGAGGAGGAAAAAGGATTTTCCCCCCGATTTAACAGTGATTGGTTTTTGATATATGGTTCTCCCAAATTTAGGCATGTTCTATCCTGTCACTTCTTCCGAGTCTAATGCTTGTCCTAAGCTCTACTATCCTGCTTCCACAAAACACATGCACATTTCGTGTATCCTTCTTGACTATACAAAGAGTTAATCATTTTAAGGTCAACATTTTAAGATCAAATTTTGCTGATTTTTCAAAATCTACATTAGAATCAAGCTCGACACTATCCCCTACCATATCCAACTCGTCCTCGAGTGAGGACGGACGCTCTTTAAAAACTGGCATAGGCATTTCATCTGAAAGGATACTCCAGGTGTACTGGGCGAACTGGTGAGTTCAGACTTGGGTACGTGAGGTTTTGTTGATGTTCCTATTGTAACACGAAGCCATGCCCAGGCAAAAAAAGTAGTCATTTAAGTGGTTTTCGATTCTCGGCACATCATTTGAATGCCATATGTCAGTTTTTGTCTCGCTTTCCTTTGCGAGTGTTTGTTGTAAATTTGTGTTTTGTCATAATTTTTTTTTTTTTGGTTGAGAAAGTTTGATCGTAAATTTTCAACACAAGGCTTGTGTACTTTATTGTGGAGCCTAAGATTAGTCCTGGTGTCCAAGTCATACTTGAAATTGAAGTAAGTACACCTTCACAAGTTCACTAAAAATCTTAGTTTGACAGCACAGTGAAGCTTCCACATAAGTACCAAAATGTATCTGAATTATTCAACCACTTTCCTTTGGCAACAGCCATTATCTCAAATTGGCAACTGGCAACATATCTCAAACTTTTAATTAATTAAGATAATCACCACATTACTTGTCAATACATACCTTAACTTAAGCCACATAACTTTCCTGACAGTCACTTTATAACTTGAAACCACATAACTTATGCCACATAACTCTCCTGATAGTCACTACATAACTTGTGAGTGAGTGCATATTCATGCTCTTGTTCTACAGCATATCCACCGGAGTGGTCATGCTGTACAACAAATACAAAATACCGTAAAATAAAAACTTGTTGCAATAGGTGAAACCCGATTTTATTTTCTGAAAGTAGCGAATCAAATTAAGTTAAAATACGTTTCAGATCATAGAAGAAAAAAGTGAAACAAAAGTTTTGGCTAATATAATTATTCAGGTTGCAGTTTAGCCAACGTTCTAACGTTTAATGAATAATTTGATGACTTTATTCATTACAAGAAAAAAATATATGACGCATCGAATTCTTAGAAGATCGTAACTTTATTAATAACTGAATTCAAGACAACATAGTAATAGTTGGAAAATTGCGTGTGGATTTAAACCACGAAGACATTATTTTTACATGCAAATTCTCCCTTAATTCCTTAAGATTTTTGTACTTTTGCATAAACTAAATAAATTTTCTCTTACAAGTTAATTATAATCTAAGTTAGGATATTAGGTTACTAGTGTTTAATATGAGTAAAAGTTGCTTTCACGTATCTCGTCATCTAGAGACCAAGGTTACATGAGCACTTCCACGTATCAAGTTTCCATAAAACTCTAAGGCCATGTGGGAACCGACCTGAGATTTATATATATTTAATTTATATGAATTTATATAGAATTTATATTTATGGGTAATTTATATATTTCGATAGCAATTGGTATGATGTTAAGTGGACTGTATTTCTGCAATAATCTCACAAATCGATCCTTACACATTAGGGGGGGGGGTTAATATTAAATTTATATATATGCAGCCAATCAAACTGCAGTATTAACTACACATATTGGTATACATTGAGGATGTTCCTTATCTTATTGCACAGCAGGCTTAGTCCACCAGGTATAACTGGGATGTAGACACCAAATTATCCTCGTTTGAGGCAGCTTCCATCACCCAGTAACTGATGTATCAAGTCTTGCTTCCTCTTCTTGTTCCTGTCAAAGGGCGCTAGCTGTAAAGCCAGAATCCTAATATATGACAGCTATATCAGAGAAAACACTGTATAATGAATTATAAGGACCAAGGCTTAATTAACTTTTTTGAGTCGATCATTGGTGTTCTCACCGGTTCGCCCAATATCTACCTAACATTAATGGCCAAAAATGATTAGATAAACGGGTTTCGGAAAAACACTTCCCTTGTGATTGTTGACAGCGTGTTGATGATGGCAGAACTTTGGTCTCCATAACACTTCGTCCAAGAGAATTTATAGGAGCTGAATTTGCTCCACAACCTGGTCTAACAAACAATGGCTGACCACACCTACCTCACTTATTAAGGATGGTAACAGAGTTCATTTCATGTGGTCTCCATCTCATGTTGGCCTCCGAATGCATGATAGAGCTGATAAGTTAGCCAAAGAATCTGCCTTTAAAGGAGCCGTTGAGTGTAGCCTTGGATTGTCAATGAGCAATCTGAGAGCAGCAGTACACCGAGAACTTCAACAAGATCTTGTAGATCTGAGGCAAAGTGAAATTGACACCAGTAATTCCATCTATCATCATACTATCATGCAAGAGGAGCCACACATCTATGGATCATCCAATAAAATCAGCAGACTTCTAGATGTTACTACTGCTCGGCTTAGACTCGGTTACAAGTATCTCTGGGAATTCTCATTATCTGCCGATGTAGACCTGACCAAATGTAAACTGTGTCAACAAAATTATTCGCACACCCTCCGTCACTATGTGATGGAGTGCGAAAAGATACGTGAATTTAGAGACAATTCTATAACCAATGTTCCAGCGATGTGTAAATATTTCATTCAAAATGATCTGCTACCAGAAATTTTAGCCAAATATCCCCAGTTTGCTAACTGTAGGTAGTAACTGAGTGATTGTAACCTATCCACCGATGCCCACTGGATGGGAGGCGGTGTGCAGGACAAACATATAAATTTTGACACTATCTCTCCACATATGTCAGTTGCTTAATTTAGAACCTGTACTTTAGGTCGATCTCGAACCCATTGTTGATGTGACGACTTATATTGAATTTTGTAACTTGCTTAGCTAAATGAATTGTGGGGTTCAGTCCCTGAGCCCATTATGTGCCTCTGTAACCCTTTCCACTACCGCCCACAAGATGGGTATGGGGTGCATAATAAATGAACTAAACTAACTAAACTACCTCACTGACGCTACTGGCCTACTTTGTCTAGATGTCAGTAAGTGATAGAAGGGTCACATTTACTTTGTTTTGATACTGATTATTAAGTTAATTAAAATGAGATGTTTTTATGATATAAATTTCCAAACACTAATGTATTTAAGAATAATTCCCAATAAATAGCTGGTGAATATATAATAGTATGTGGCAATGATATCCCGTTTTCTATTGACGGAAAATTCCACTACAAGCTACATTTTCTATTATTTAACTTGTGTATACAACGCAGCAGCAATATTATCTGCAATTGCATGTAATATTATTAAATGGTGTCGGATTTTCCGACAGGCCAGATTCACGAAGCACTTAGGCAAGTATATAGGAAAGTTTTCGTTCTTACCATCATCGTGGCGGTTACGTCGGGATTCAGGAAAGCATTTAAGAACGCGGATCTTCCTAAGAACACCGCCTCACGCTACGACATCTCCAGGCCAGTTGTAGCTTTACGTAAACCGCATATAACTCAAGGTGGTGTCTACTACACAAACCCGAGGATTGAAATTTAATTATAAACTGAATATTTCTGCTGGTGAGTCTCAGCTGCACGTATCATCAAGAAGAAGAGGGTCCTTCATGTTAGCTATATATGCAGTTTCTGATTGTAACTTGCTGTAAATATTTCTTTATGAAAATATAACTAGAATTATCATAGAACGATATTATTCCAGTAGTTATTAAGTAAATAATCACTGGTGAACTTGAAATATATTAGTAGGTGATGATCCCGGGCTAGACATGCAAGCTTGGGAGCATTTACTATCACCTAATTCCCTGTTCATCCAGCAGTAAGTACAGCTACCCAGGAGTTACTCAGCTTGTTGTTGTTGTTTAAGATTCGCCACCTGGAATAAAAAGTTCCAGGTAGCATGGGCTATGGTGAGCCCGTAGTACTCAGCTTGTTATGAGGCTGCATCCTGTGGGGATCAGTAAATTGACTTTTTTTTTTGAGGGGGGGGGGGGTGCACCTCGATACAGGCCTAACATGTACATAATTAATACTTATAATTAATTGTGTCGGGGACAGGTAGCCAGAGTGTAAATATATATGTTAGGCTTATATCGAGGTCCCCCTTCCCCCTTCCAAAGGGTCGAATTACCGACCCTCCCAAAGGTGCAATTCCACAACAAGCTGACTAACCATTGGATACCCAATTACTGCTAGGTGATCAGGCGCATTAGGCCATACAAAATGCTCCCAACCATTCTGTCCCGCCCAGGATTCGAACCCGGAATTCCCGATTGTGAGTCGAGAACGAACCCGACTCTATTACCTTATCAGCCCGTCCTCCAAGGCCTCAAAAGTGATTCCATGCACCCGGTAAACCAAATGTTTATGAGTGAAAAACAGTTACATCATGACTCACAACTGATGACATTCGAACATTTCCGGAACAAGTGCTTCACTGACGAATTTTGTTCGAAACACAACACTATAAATGCTTTACCCACGTACTACAAATACAACTACTCGCCGACAGAACCTAAACACCTAACCTAACCTATGCCTATATATGCACAATATGTTAATATAATATTAATTTATATTTCAGAAAATTCCCGTTTTAAATGAGCAGCATGTTAAAATTTATGAATGTGTCTGTGGGGTCGACCGCTGGATGTAATGAACTTGAGTCGTGGACTGGTTGTACCTTTTTTGTATCAATATGCACAATACAGCCTGAAGATCCTGCGGCCTTAGATTTGTCATGGCCTAACAACGATGGTTTAAATATATTATTATGTGATGGGGTAGATCGCTTCGCTGACTCTTCTAAATGAAGCATTGAATAAATGTGTGACCTCTTCCTCTGTTACACAGTTTGGCTTTGTGAAACAATATACCTAATTTGTTTTTTAACGGATAAGTGCACTTAGGAGTAAAAAATATCCTTTCAGCAGTAAAAATATTTATGTTATTTAAATAACAAATATAATGAAACAAATATTTCTGGCTCATGTTTAATCTATCTTTTGTACAGTATATCCTTTCAGTATAGTCAGACTGGCTTTTCTGCATTTTTTGCCTGATAATAACCTTGTCATCTGGGTTATAATCACACTGCCGGTTCAAAGCACAGTCATGCAAGTAATTTTGAAAACTCGCTCAAATCTCAATCAGAAATGAACCCAAATTAAGACATACTGCACAATTTAATGAATGACTAAAAAAAATATGACTAACATTACATACCAATATGAGATCCTAATGATCCATGGTTAAGATTTATGAACTTATGATTTGTTTAACAATGATGTTAACCTATTTGATGCTTGGTTATCTGATTTGAAATGTCCTGCTACCAAATACTTAAACAATATTTCTGACTAGTGTTTAAAGGAGAGTTTATATAATCCACATTCTAGTAATAATGTTTATATTGTTATAACTACTTTACAAATAGGTTATATAACGCTCTTCTAAATCATTGAACTCAATTTGCATAAGAAGTGCGGAGCGTAACTTTAGCAAAATGCATAATTGGTTTAATATCAAAATACATATTTTTTTCTTGTGAACAAACTAATTTAGATTTGTACCATACATTTTACTTATTCATTAATTTAATGGCATTGTATGTATATATATATATATTATATATATATATATATATATATATATATATATATATATATTATATATATATATATATTTTTTTTTTTTTTTTTTTTTTTTATATAGTGAGGGTACCACCTCTGGTGCCAATGTGGGGACCCATAGCCTCGGAGAAGAAAATAAAACGTATTCAGAGGAGACCTTGTGGTTTCTCACTGAACACTAATATTTTCTTCTCCTACCACCCCCATTCTTTTGTATGTACACATATATATTTGCTTTATTTGAACTGTGTTACAAAAAAGGAGTTACATATAGGTTACAAAGATGGTTATCATAGGTTGTCGAGTTCCTCCAGCTCCTCAGATGGCGGGCAGGAACCCTGGATGCAGTGCGCATTTCCCCTCTGTATCGCCACGCTGAGGCGCTGGAAAAGAAAGCTGGCAGCTCTAGGGTCCCTTGTTGTTTCAATGAGCCTAGAACCCAGTTCCTTCAAAAAACTGGTAGCACTTTTACCCCAGGCGCCGAGTGTCTCAGAAGCAATGGGGACAAAATTGTAGTGGTGATCAAGTTCTCTATACTTACGGGATTTGGCTGCTTCCCTGTGGGTGGCAGCGCCACCTGGTTGTGCAACACTGAGGTCAATGTAGGTGTTAGCCAGGGTTGATACGCACGTGTAGTCCCATACCAACTGCTTGCCATTCTTCCAGGGGTTCACTGTGATACCATCCGGGCGACCAATAAGAGCATCAGAGTTACGGGGCGTTAGGTAACGAGGCTCTCTCTCGGCTGGGCATCCAGCTGTGGTGAGGCTCCTCTTGATGATGTCGTTAACTTCACTGTGCCTCGAGTGCCATCCTCCCGTGCTTTGGCAGAGTAGGCCATGGTGGCCGTACCTGTCAGCCACCACCTCGCCGCAAATACACCTATATCTGGTGTGGATTGGGGCAGCAAGGCGGAGGGCCACAGCAATTCGGAGGGCGTGTGGTGTGAGACGCGTGCCAGTTGCCGACATTGGGGTTGCTAACAGGAAATCCCCTGCATGAGGGGCTGCTACTGCTGTGAGGCGAGCAATGTCGTGCTGTGTTGATGCAGCACCCAGGCACTCTGCAGCAACTTTGTCTACAATGGGGCCATCCCAGCTGGATTGCCTGTGGGCTTTTGGGGATGGTGGTTGAGGTGATGGGCCTGCACGAGAGGCCCACTCTGTGGCACAGCGTGTAAAATTGGGATCATGTACACCTGCCAGCTGATGTAAGTGGGCAGGTAGAATTTCCTTCACAAGGTCGTCGGATGCTGATAAGGAGGACAGGAAGGCTGGAACAGCGATTTGCGTTGCTGTTCGAACTCCGAGGCCCCCAAGTCTTACGGGAAGAGAGGCTTGTTTCCACTGCAGGTCATCAAAAGAGAGGTTAAGGGCTTTTTCTAGCATTGATTTCAGTAACCGGTCATACTCACTTAGTTTTTGGCTACTGTAAGATGGTGAACACCTCAGAAAGTAGGTTAACCTGGGGAGGGACAGACATCTGGTGATGAGGTAGAGTGCATCATGAGCATCAATATCCTCAATCCTCCCATCCATCCTCTTAAGGTCGGCGATTTTCTTATCAAGGACCTCATCGATGGCTTTCAACCCCAGGGGAGCTCCTAGGAGTGTGCTGTCTTCAGGTTTAGTTTTATGGATGTTTGGCAGAAGACCCTCTATTCTCTCTACGATGCCCTGGTTGGAACATATTATTTCACATTTAGAAGGGTTCAGGGTGAGGCCTAAAACTGCACCTTGCTCCTGGATTTTTCTGATGTCCTCCAGGAGGGAGTCTTGGGAACCAGCTAGGGTACCATCATCCAAGAACCAGATGTTAAGCTCGCTGGACAGGACCTCTGTGACTTGTTTGATGACTAAGCAGAAAAGGAGAGGAGCAAGGGGGTCACCCTGTTGGACGCCTTCCCGCGAGTCAATTTCATGTTCGCCAAAAGTAGCTTAAGATCCATACTGTAGCATGAATGTACGAAAGGGTAGAGGGAAGGGAAATGACTATGAACCGCACGGAGTACAGCATCCCTCCGCACCAAATTGAAGGCATTTTTGAAATCTAGCTTGATAAGGGCCTTTTCGTCTGTGATATTGGCGATGAAGGCTCGAGCTGCATGGGCTGCCGCCTCACACCCTTGTGGAATGCCAAACCCAAGCTGTTTTGGCTTCAGCATGTTGGCCGCTGCATCACTAACTGTTCTTGCGGCTGCCTTTGCGACGAGACGCCGGAGAGAATTGCCCACAGCTATTGGCCTGATCCCTCCATCCTTTTTCTTTAGAGCACAGAGGGATGCTCCAAAAAAATAGGTCTTATGGACGGTGGTATGTTGCCAGCTAGACATGTGTTGGTGAATCTGGTTAGTTCCACCAAGAGGTTCTTTGCAATGTCACCCAGTGCAGGGTTGAGCATTTGCTTGAGGTGGTTGGGTTTTAGTCCTGTGAACCCACCTGCTGATCCGGTTGGGAAGGACATGGCTGCTTTATGGACCACAGATTCAGCCACCCAGAGAGGTTCTGCTCCGGTAGCCCCCACTTGTACAATGTCGTCCTCACTCGGAGCCCTGGCAGGGTGTTTCTCCCTTAGGGCTTGAGCTGTTGCGGCATCTCTATCGGCAATTGAGTCCTCACTGGTGATGACTCTTATTGCGCCAATAGTGTTTCCTTCTTCTATTTTCTTGGTGACTGATGTTCTGATTTTTGATGTCTCGGATATGGCACTGTTGCTCTTCCTGCCGTGGGTGTTTCTCGCTCGAGTGGAAAGGCGCACCTGGTTGTCCTCCCTGGGAAAATCATTTATAGCTTTGATGATTGAGGCAGCTAAGGTTTTGTCTCTCCTTGCAGGGGTGGCTAGACATATATTGCCAAACAGTAGGAGGTTGTGCCATGCTTGGGTAGTTCCAGGAGAGTCGTTGACCTTTCTCAGGAGGGCAGATAATTTGGCTGCTGCATGGGGGCGGGCTGCTTTAGGGATGTGTTGCAAGGTTCTGGCTGATGTTGCTTTGATAGCCTCTAATAAATTTTCCGTGGGAATGAAGGTCTGGGAGGTGTTTTGCCTGACGGGCGGTGTGGGCTGTTGATTGGTGTTCTCCCTGGGAGGGCGCCCAGAACCCAAACACCTGGCTCTGTTGTGGTAATGATTGCGCACATTACCGTCACTCGACCGGATAAGCATACCCTGTCACACGTCTGACATCTGCCTTGTCTACCCCTGCTTGGTGGCTCATCTTGGCTTGGAGAAGCCTGGCTGGCTATTGAGAGCTGCGACATGGGCGGGCGCTGGGCGGGCACTAGGCGGGAGGGTGGACGGCGGGTGGAGACTGGAGGGTGGGCGGCGGTTGGAGGCTGGGGGCATGATCAGCTGGCCGTGGCACGTACTACTCAGATGAGTGGTAATACATATACCACCTCTTATACAAAGTGTGGGTATACACCCACTACACAATATGTGGGTATACAATGGGTGGGTGGGTGGCGTAGACACACATGGGAGCCTCCCGGCATCTATGGGCGGGTGGCAAGGTGGCCTCGTGGGTGGGGAGGCGACGTGGTGGGGTGGGGAAGGAGGGGGAGAGCAGGTACTTCCCGGCCTGGGCGCTGGGTGGGGGCGGGGTCAGGGCGACACTAACACTGGTATAATTCCCCGTATATCACTGCACAATGATGAATGAATCATACACTTGTAATCTGACTCACTGCACGTGTGATGTACTCACAATATGATAGATATGTTGCGCCAATTATCGCTGACAACGTAACTTGTTCAACAAAACTTTCAAAACTTTCAAAAAAGAAAAACACAAAACACTATTTGGCACACACGTAACCCGCACCTCTCTCTCCTGACCACACAACACCCCTCACTCACCCCCCACCTCCCCTCACTATGGGAGGCCTACAGGGTCCATCCTGGCTCCTCACTCCAGCCTCCATGACTCCACACTGCCAACCCACCTGTTTTGATAAGTTTTCACATAGATGGTACACCGTAGGCACTTCCGGCCACTCCCACGTCTGCTTGGTGTATTCACGGTGAATATGGTTGAGTCTTGGTACGGTGAGGCCAAGATGTCTCAGGGTAATGGCTGAGAAAGCAGCAGCTCCTCCGCCACACGTCCGTCCCCTATCCCTCTCCCTCCTATATATATATATATATATATATATATAGTATATATATATATATATATATATATATATATTTATATATATATATATATATATATATATATATATATTATATATATATATATATGTAATTGATATAATTGAATCTAAACAAATGTCTTTGGTTGTTGACACCAAATCTTTAGACATAAAGTAAACAAATAGTGGAACATAAAGAGAACAAATTTAAAACTTTTATTACAAAGGTATCTCGAGTAGGATTGAAAATAGGATGTCTGTTCACCCCAACCCGTTCTCGCACTTGCTTATAGTCAATATCTTGCTTATGAATACGTGCATAGGTGGCATACTAATTTATTGTGAATATATGATTTACCTCGAAAAGCTGAATAGAAAACCACAACCAACCTAACCTTCTTATTATATTAAGATTTACAATAGTACTTAACCTATTACTTATATTGATATTACAGTTTATAAAAATAATAAAATAAAACAAAATATTTAAATTGTAAAGGAACTCAGGATATTGTCAAATTTGTATAAAATTTCTATTGTTTAATAAACTGAGAGAAAAATTTAGTGCCTTGAAAAAAATATGGCTTGGAATATGTCACATATATACTTATTTATAATCGAAATAGTGACTATAAGCAATAAGTCATATGTGTGCTGACCTTGTGCGAGAGGAGATTGCTTCACCCATAGGGTTATAAACCCATGGAATCGCCTACCTGCCGATGCCGCAAATGCCAATACTATGTTAGGTTTTAAAATCCACCTGGAAAAGATCAAGGCAAATGGGGGAAACCTTCGACAAACCGCCGGCTTCCTATCCTCGTCAAGTCCACTAGTGTATCTTGTACTACCCACTTCCTCAATCTTAGTACTTACACATATATCTGCACTAGTGTCAATTTTTATTACAGTTAAATGTTGATATATAACTTTGCTACAATGTTCCTTTTCAACATACCTGATATGTTAGATTAAGGACCTGTCCGAAACGTTATTCGTGTTAGTGGCTTTGTAAGAATGTAAAAATGCCTATCTTATGTAACCTCGCCAACCCATTGTACCATCTTGGGAATAAAGATTATTAATATTATTATTTTTATTTTTAGTGGCCCTCAGGTAAATCAGATAAAAAGCATGGAACCGACTACCCGCTGAAGTCATAAATACCAAAACTCCGTTGAACTTCAAAATCCAGCTAGAAAATATCATCAGGACAAATGGCCAACCTTTAACAAGGTTTCCTGTCCTCGTCGAGGCCACTAGAGTGTTAGTGGCCTTTGGGTGAATTCTGGTAAATATAGTGTCAGCGTTTCGCATCTCTGCCCTGTAATGTTCAGGCCCCCTAATGATAAATTCTGTAATGAACAAAGATCGGCTAGTAAGGCCTACATTTGTGTCTACATTTTTAGTAAGGCCTACATTTGTGTCTACATTTTTAGTAAGGCCTACATTTGTATCTACATTTTAGTAAGGCCTACATTTTATGCCAAGAGGACGACAGAGTTATAACAGTTATTATGAATCCATCATAGGGAATATTACTTATCAGAGAGCAAAGTTACACATGTTTTTAATGAGGGTTTCTTGACATCCGTTTACATGGAGCCAAAGAGAGCCCCTCAATATCTTTTATGAAGGTAAGGAAAAAATTAACATATTAGTTTACTACAATTTCGATGATGACTATATAACTTGAAAAAAAAAAAGTTTTACTTCGAAATAAACAAATTTTATAAGAAAATACGACATAAATTAGTGGCAGGTGAAGGCCGATGAGCTAGCTCCGTGATTGGCTAGACAGTAAGATGGACAGTGTTACTTTCTCTCTGATTGGCCAAACGATAACCCCCTTGTGACCTATTATCGAGACGTTTCAAGCAAATCTGTAGTTATATTTCACCACTCAATATCAAAATGTTAATTGGAAAGGTCAAAATATACGCTATTACACTCTTATTGCGAATATTATCACAATTTAGACAAGTCTAGCATAAAATTTTATTCTAATATTTACACTACAGCTTTTGTTCATTTTACATATATGTACTTAATTTGCGAAGAACATTTGCAAGTGTAAAAATAAGATGTATAAGCTTACACTGAGCTCTGTACAAGAACAAGTTTTATTTTCAATACCATTAATTTAATAGTTAAAAACTGATACACAATACAGAAATTAGGTTGTACTTAAGAATTACAGTCAGCCTCTGCTCTACTGTAAATTTACAATATTAATTAAAATAGATATTTTAATTGATTTACGTGCAAAGATATATTTACCTATTGATTCATAAATAAAATATTTGAAAAATATTATAGATTACAGAGAAGTGTTGAAGAAATTAACATGTTCATTAAGAAGGAAAAAGTCATTCTTCATCAGTACAAAAATATTTTTGGGGGTAAAATATGAAGGGTTTCAATATAGGTTGAGCAGGAGAAAAATTCCCGGTCTACGGGGTGGGTAAAACTAACTTTTTGAGTTGTTGCATATTTCCCCCTTGTGTTGCAGAGACCCTAAAAAATCGGTTTCTTGAGAAGGATGAATATGTGTTGATGGAGTTGTGTCAGTGTAGCCTGCCACTGCGGTGTGTTGATGGACTTGTGTCAGTGTAGCCTGCCACTGCGGTGTGTTGCTGGGGTTGTGTCAGTGTAGCCTGCCACTGAGGTGTGTCACTGGAGTTGTGTCAGTGTAGCCTGCCACTGCGGTGTGTTGCTGGGGTTGTGTCAGTGTAGCCTGCCACTGCGGTGTGTTGCTGGTGTTGTGTCAGTGTAGCCTGCCACTGCGGTGTGTTGCTGGAGTTGTCAGTGTAGCCTGCCACTGCGGTGTGTTGCTGGAGTTGTGTCAGTGTAGCCTGCCACTGCGGTGTGTTGAGGGGGCCTGGGTTGTGTCAGTGTAGCCTGCCACTGCGGGTGTGTTGAGGGGGCCGGGGTTGTGTCAGTGTAGCCTGCCACTGCGGTGTGTTGAGGGGGCCGGGGTTGTGTCAGTGTAGCCTGCCACTGCGGTGTGTTGAGGGGGCCGGGGTTCTGTCAGTGTAGCCTGCCACTGCGGTGTGTTGCTGGAGTTGTGTCAGTGTAGCCTGCCACTGCGGTGTGTTGCTCGAGTTGTGTCAGTGTAGCCTGCCACTGCGGTGTGTTGCTGGGGTTGTGTCAGTGTAGCCTGCCAATGCAGTGTGTTGAGGGGGCTGGGGTTGTGTCAGTGTAGCCTGTCACTGCGGTGTGTTGCTCGAGTTGTGTCAGTGTAGCCTGCCACTGCGGTGTGTTGAGGGGGCCGGGGTTGTGTCAGTATAGCCAGCTACTGAGGTGTGTTGATGGGCTGGGGTTGGGTCAGTATAGCCAGCTACTGAGATGTGTTGATGGAGCCGGGGTTGTGTCAGTATAGCCTGCCACTGTTGTGTGTTGAGGGGGCTGGGGTTGTATCAGTGTAGCCTGTCACTGTTGTGTGTTGAGGGGGCTGGGGTGTATCAGTGTAGCCTGTCACTGTTGTGTGTTGACGGGGCTGGGGTTGTGTCAGTATAGCCTGCCACTGTTGTGTGTTGAGGGGGCTGGGGTTGTATCAGTGTAGCCTGCCACTGCGGTGTGTTGACGGGGCTGGGGTTGTGTCAGTGTAGCCAGCTACTGAGGTGTGCTGATGGGGCTGGGGTTGTGTCAGTATAGCCTGCCACTGCGGTGTGTTGAGGGGGCTGGGGTTGTGTCAGTGTAGCCAGCTACTGAGGTGTGCTGATGGGGCTGGGGTTGTGTCAGTATAGCCAGACTGAGGTGTGTTGAGGGGGCTGGGGTGTGTCAGTATAGCCAGCTACTGAGGTGTGTTGAGGGGGCTGGGGTGTGTCAGTATAGCCAGCTACTGAGGTGTGTTGAGGGGGCTGGGGTTGTGTCAGTATAGCCAGCTACTGAGGTGTGTTGAGGGGGTGGGGTTGTGCAGTGTCAGTAGCAGCTACGAGTGTGTTGAGGGGGATGGGTTGTCAGTGTAGACAGCTGACGGATGTGTGGAAGGCAATGGTGGCCTGTGCTGTGTCTGGCCAAAACACAAGTTGACAAGTCATAAGGTTGAGTGTTGTGGCAACAGAGTTATTTTGAGGAGTGTGACCTCAGAATGGCGTGAAGTTACCAGCGGAGTCCCCAGGGTTCTGTACTCAGACCTATCCTGTTTCTGATATAAGTAAATGATCTGTCATAGGGTATAGACTCATTCCTCTCAGTGTTTGCTGATGATGCTAAATTATGAGGAGGGGTAAGACATAGGAGGACAGCAAGAGACTTCAAGATGACCTGCAAAGACTGAAAGAATGGTCCAAAAATTGGTTGTTAGGATTTAAGGCAAGCAAGTGTAAAATGATGAAGATAGGTTAAGGGAGCAGGAGGCCAAACACAAGGTACCAGTTCGCAGTTGAAATCCTTCTGGAGTCAGGAGGAGAGAGAGATCTGCCGTTGATATATCACGTGAGACCTGCCCCCTGAAGCCCATATGAAAAGTATTTCATCAGCGGCATATGCAAGGCTGGCAAACATAAGAATCGCTTTAGGAACTGAGCAAGGAATCCTTCAGAACCTTTTATACCACAAATGTCAGACCAATACTGGAGTATGCGGCTCTAGCGCGGAGTCCATATCTAGTCAAATACAAAATGAGTTATAAAAGGTTCAGAGGTATCGCACCAGGATAGTCCCCGAGCTGAGGAGTATAAGCTACGAGGAATGATTACTGGAACTAAACCTCACGACACTGGAAGACAGAAAAGTTAGGGAAAATATTAGGACCCCTATACAATTCTCAAAGGAATTGACACAGTAGATAATTTGTTTTATCATGTGTGGTATGCGAGCATGGGACAGGTGTGGTATGCGAGCATGGAGACAGGTGTGGTATGCGAGCATGGAGACAGGTGTGGTATGCGAGCATGGAGACAGGTGTGGTATGCGAGCATGGAGACAGGTGTGGTATGCGAGCATGGAGACAGGTGTGGTATGCGAGCATGGAGACAGGTGTGGTATGCGAGCATGGAGACAGGTGTGGTATGCGAGCATGGAGACAGGTGTGGTATGCGAGCATGGAGACAGGTGTGGTATGCGAGCATGGAGACAGGTGTGGTATGCGAGCATGGAGACAGGTGTGGTATGCGAGCATGGAGACAGGTGTGGTATGCGAGCATGGAGACAGGTGTGGTATGCGAGCATGGAGACAGGTGTGGTATGCGAGCATGGAGACAGGTGTGGTATGCGAGCATGGAGACAGGTGTGGTATGCGAGCATGGAGACAGGTGTGGTATGCGAGCATGGAGACAGGTGTGGTATGCGAGCATGGAGACAGGTGTGGTATGCGAGCATGGAGACAGGTGGACATTTAGTACTCAAATGAACGACATGGACGTTAGAAGTTTTTCAGTGTCAGGGTAATTAACAAATGGAATTCATTAGGCAGTGAAGCGTAGGTTATCTTGAGATGATTTCGGGGCTTCAGTGTCCCCGCGGCCCGGTCCTCGACCAGGCCTCCACCCCCCAGGAAGCAGCCCGTGACAGCTGACTAACACCCAGGTACCTATTTTACTGCTAGGTAACAGGGGCATATGGTGAAAGAAACTCTGCCCATTGTTTCTCGCCGGCGCCCGGGATCGAACCCGGGACCACAGGATCACAAATCCAGTGTGCTGTCCGCTCGGCCGACCGACTCCCTAGGAGGCAGACTTCATACACAATTTCAAACGTAGATATGACAGAGCCCAATAGACTCGGGAACTTGTACAGCAGGTGATTGACAGATGAGAGGCTGGCCCAAGGAGCCGAAACTCAACCCCCGCAAGCACAACTAGGTGAGTACACGCTCATCTCCATCAGACTTATGCAGTGTTGAACAATAATTAGCGTTATGTTGATTCACGAGACACGTGTAAATAGATAATGACTTTGCCGGCAGCTACGAAGACTGAATATGATATCTATGTTTGTGAACAATGATACAAAAGATACTTTCCAAGCACACGACGCATTTGTGTTCTTCAAATTCACAAGGAGTGCATAGGTTGGAATCCACCTCACGGCTCCTACTGATTTTCTCATCGATACATCACATGAATGTGATTTATTTGTGCAGATGAATGGATTGTTATTACCTACGATAAACTGTACACTCGAATAGATATTAACTTTACGGAGTGTTAAGTACTGTTTTCGATATCTTGCAGTGGCTCCAGCTCGTCAGGGTTGCAGGAGTTGCAGGTAGAACAAGCCGCATTGGAGGCGGCTGGATACTTGTGGAGGTTCCAGTGGTGGATCCAGGTAGCGATGGGTCTTCCAAAACCAAGATCCTCGGCCTCCTGGAAGGTCTGGGGTAAGGCATGCCCCAGAGTCTCCGGTAGAGGGATGCAGAGGAGGAGGGAGAGTAACATCAGTCCCATCAACACCCAGTAGTGGAAGCTGGAACCTGGCCAGACTGGAACGTCATACTTCTGTGTCAGTGTGGTACACACTTCAAACATTTCACGATATTATAGGTTAGTTACATCAGAAAGTTATTGCAGGAATTAAATGTGTATGGGAAATAATATACCTAAATAACATTACAGGTAAAAGTTAAGGAACAAATAACGAGTGTATGGCGCTAGGGAACAACGAGTGTATGGCGATAGGTAACAAACAACAAGTGTATTATGCTATGGATCAAACAAAGATCGTTTGAAGGGGCCAAGCAAACCCCCTCCCCCTCCAAGCAAACAAAACCAATAGATAAACCATTGACAAAAAACATTCAAAACAAAGACTCACATGGAGGATATACGGAGAGGCTGTCATGGCACACAGTCCGAAGACGGTGTAGAGCCCGAGGCCGGAGCTCCTGACGGGGGTGGGGCAGGAGCTCCACCACCTGCACAAACATCACCTGCATCTGCACGGACAGACACAGTCTCAGAGCTCCCATCACCACCACCAGCGCCCACACGTCTGTGTACCCATGTGCGGGGGAAACGGTATTCAGGGTATGTTTAATTGCCTGATCTCGGTGGTATGTATGATGCAGGTGTAGTTATATTAATCTGGTATGGAGCGATTGTAGCGCAATCTCAATCGCAGTTTGCTCACAATCGACAGGTCTCAGGTTCGAGTCCCCAAGTAGGAAATTTATATTTGGGTACGTTTCTTTTCCCTAATGCCATTGTTCACTGAATGTATTCTAAGTGAATTTATACTATATGAGAGAATGTCTGTACAAAGTTTAGGGCAGACGCTTAGGGCTAGCCTCACCGAAATTGTCAGAGGGAATGGTCTTGGGTGTGGGATGAAAACAAGCTAATCGGGTTCACCAGAATTAAAAAAGGGAACAGCGTACCAGAGTCCCCTTTAGACCCCCACGATATTTTCATGGTATACTGGTATTTTTCATAGGTATACTGCCCATCAGTATATCTATGAAAATATTTTGAAATAATTTCAGAACTAATTTCTTATACAAATATACAACATTATTGATCTAGGAAAACTAACAGAAATTTCTAGGGATATAGACTTGACCATAATTCCATTAAACACGAAAATTGAATACTGAACCTCCCCCCCCCCACCCCATAGAAAAGTGAAGGGCAAAGCACAAATTCGAAAGAGGGAACTATTATATCTGAGTTAATGTTATTGAATACTAAATACAGTGATGCTGGCTCTTATTACTCTATTAGTTATGTTGTAGGAGAGGAGAGAGAGGAGAGAGAGAAGGAGAGAGAGAGAGAGAGAGGGAGAGAGAGAGAGAGAGAGAGAGAGAGAGAGAGAGAGAGAGAGCGAGAGAGAGAGAGAGAGAGAGAGAGAGAAAGAGAGAGAGAGAGAGAGAGAGAGAGAGAGAGGCGCTGGTGGAGAAAGGTCTCGGGAGGGTATGAGGGGGGGTCGCGGGAGGACGAGTGGTGGGGGAAAGAGATTCATACCTTATGTAAGAGAAGAGGGAGATGAGAGAAGCAGAGCAAGGGAAGGACGGTGGGGGGATAATGATTACGGTAAAGGGAGGACGAGGGGAAGGGTGAAGAGGACGAGGGAAAGGGAGAGAGGGAGGATGGGAGACGAGGACGAGGCTGTCCTACCATTCACCACAA
>WNGS01004511.1:4953930-4974824 GCA_020271785.1 Procambarus virginalis
CCTGGATAGTAAACGGCATGTTGGGGATCTACAGAATGCCCACTTGACCAGGAATACGTTTATAATACGGAGGCCGCCGTATGTCCAGGAAGGAAGTATATACAGGGAAGTTACTGGCCATAGGGTCAGAGAGTACATTGGCTAGTGCCAACGTGAGAGAGACGCCAGCGAGGCGACAGGACAGAGTCTGACCTTTGGGGTCAGTCTCAACCGGTGCGATGGAGAATAACAACTGTGACGTGGTCGTGACGTGTTCATGACGTCACCTCTGCTACTGGTCAGGGAACGATCAATATGATTGGTTCCCGCTCATTTGCTGCAATGCTATTGGTCAAGTTGTAATCCCTTGTGTGTGTCCCATGAGATGCCCTGAGCCCAGGCAAGAGCATTCACGTGAGGGAGCCCTTGCATAGAAGACATGTCCTGTTCTGTCTATCGGCCAATAGGCAGAAGAACACTGTTTATTCCTCACCGTCAAGTTAACTCAGCGTGTTTTCGATACACCAACACTCGCCCGGGATCGCGACTGTGAATATATTGTTTAGAAGCCAAGTGACAAATCACCAGAGCGAAACAGACTGGTATCAGGTAAACCCTGGTGACAAGTGGAGATCGTCTGTGAGTGACCTAGAGTGAACTAAGGCAGTGCCGCCACCTAAGTAATCTGTGTGTGACTTTTACCACAGTGTACCTGCACGGTACCATATAATCAGCTGCCACTCTGTCCCGAGCGTGTAGCCCGCCAGCCTCCACCCTCACTGTACTACGTGACGTCACCACCCTTACTCACCGCTAGTGCCATCAGTGTGTGTGCGTGTGTCTGTTGACATACAGCGCGCCCTCATGCGAGTACCCGGTGTCAAGTACAGTTTGTGGGAAAGCCTGTCGTTAATGGTCTCACGTCGTGACGAGCAGAACCAGCTATCAGGCCACCTACGAGTTCTTGCATAAATGTGCCTGAGTGAGTGAGTGAATAAGAGAGGTACCCTACTTTTAAGTACAAGATCTTGTCATTGTTTTATTGTGTCTGTCTGTGTTGATCTGAGGGATTAACCACAGTTCTCACTTACTCATACCTGACACAGGTTATAGGTGAAGACACCCGACGGTGTATGTGTGTTTATCTGTGTGGTATCACGACATTACACTCGTCTGTGACTGTGAGCTTCACATACACCACACATTTAGTTATTGTGTGATATTATTTTTGTGCATGTTATTGCCTGTCCCATTGACAGTGTGTTTGTGAGTTATTGCATATTATCATTACCCAAGTATCCGGTTGCAACTCTTGTGATCCCTTTGCTTACCGGCAGTTAGGTTGCCGTGTTAATGATTGGCTGTCGACTGTATTAAGTTACGTGTTACTCCACGAGTGGATCCGAGTCGATTAGCCAGACGTCAAGAGTCTTGCTAATGCAACCATAGCCTTTCTGACACCAATCTAAAGTAAATCAAGCATCCTTTGTATTAGTGGTTAAGTTAGTAAAAACACTACTGTTAAGCTTTATGCGGTCTTTCCCGTTGAACCACTTCTGAATACTGCCATCCATTTACTCAAGCCTTCAGCTCTAGGTGTCTTCAACTCCGAGATGCCTATATTCACTAAGCTATAAATCTGATGAGGACCCCTAGGAGTCCCTTAAAGTGTTAAATCATTGAGGAGATTCCAACGACCAACGTGGACCAGGACCAGGTGAGGCTAGTCTGAGAAGAGACCCTCATGAACTCTAACTCGACCTTGCTCCCAGGCCCTGTACGGTTGCTCTCGTATTTTCTCTGCTGATTCCGACAGCTTCGTGAAGCGTCTGCCACATGTGCATTGGCGACGTACGCATTGCAGTCGGGAAAGCAAAATAGAAACTCCCCACAGACATACATTGGCAATACACAAATTATAATAACATACTGTCAAAAGATGATTAGCTATAATTTATAATATTCGTGATACTAGGCTAATCAGCCAAGATATCACTATACAGTTTGAGGACATCATACACCAGCCTCAGTATGATCATACTGGTATATGCGTGGTTATAACAGACCATCGAAGAGTTGCACAGCATCAAGCATACGAACCCTCCTACGACCGGCGGTGTGTGTAATTTCTATTGTATCTTTCACTATATCTTGGCGATTAAGGATGATGTTGTGGTATTAAGAATGATGTTGCTTAATACCTCGGTCTTGCAAATGAAGTGTAAGACGTCTACTCATTGTATTCGAAGTATGTCCAATGTAGCATATATTTTGGAGCGCACAGTCTCCAGAGCTGCATTATATTGATATACAACATTAGTACACCTCAGTTTGTCAGAGGAGGTAGAGATGTTATTTCTCATAAAGACGGAAGATGAACGAGGGTTCTTATAATAAATGACAGGACGAATCCTTGCGTGTTCACTGCAAGGTTTGCAATTCCTATCAATTATGTCTCATATCGCCTTCTCATCCTTCTTGTATACCCGAGTGAATATATTTTTATAATGCTCTAAAATGTCTACTCCTGGGGGCCGATTTTTCACCCCCTTGGGACTGATTATTCTCAGTCAGATGGCTGTTGTTGTTGTTGTTTTAGATTCAGCTACTTGGAACAAACCGTTCCAAGTTGCACGGGCTATGGTGAGCCCGTAGTGGACTTCGGCCTAGCTTCTTACGATTTCGTCAAATACACTATTGCTGTAATCGTTATTCATCACAATTTGGCGGATTCGTTCTTAATTCTTGAGCCTACTGGACTCTATCAAATCTACATTTGAAACTTTGTATGGAGTCTGCCTCAACATATCATTGCCTAGTGCATTTTATTTGTTAACTACTCTGACTTTGATAAAATCCTTCTAATGTCTCAGTGGCTCATTTGGGGACTCAGTTTACATATGTGTCTCCATGTTCGTATTCCACCCATGCTAAATAGTTTGTCTTTGTCCACATGTTAATTACTCTAAGAATTGTGTAGGTCGTGATCATGTCTCCCCTTACTCGTGTGTGTGTGTATGTCTGTCTGTGTGTGTTGGAGGGGGGGGGGGGACAGAAGTCCTTGGCAGACAGCCAGACAGCAGACGGGCGGTGGGGCAGGTGTCTCCAGCATGGACACGTCACACCCTCGGCGGGGTAATGTTGGTATCGAGGGCTGACACTCGGGAGATTAGATTAAGAGGTATAATATACTAATACGATATATTAGTAAAATAATGCAGATGAATCCACTTATTATGATACTCCAAGAATCGTCGTAGGGGTTGCAATGGGCATCATATCGTGTGGCACTTGATCCACTTAGGCCAACACCGACCCCAACCATGTTGGTCACGTATCCAACAGGGATCAGGATGCAAAGTTGATGAGACTAGCCACAAGCGTCTGGCTTACAACCCCAGACAAATAGACAGACAATATGATTTATAGATATAGATATATATACAAACACTCAGTAATACCTATACCACTTTTTTTAATCCACTCACGCTTACAATGTTGTGTTCCTTATGACCACGAACAAAAAATATTAAACTCCCCTTTCAAGAGTTTCTGCTTGTTGCCATCTTTTGATTCATACAGATAATGTCAACATAAATAACACAATTAAATGAAATACACTACTAAAAATTACATTATATAACCACAAACTGATAATATTTTTCCTAGTCAATTAAAAGTCCCAATACATATGAGTGAGCACACAAACAAACGGGAAAATGTGTGCTTTTTTCATAATTGATAAAAAGTTTGCTAATTATACTGCTGTCATACAATAGCAATAAAATGTCAGCAAAAGTCGCACAAATAGCTAATTTGTTCGTCGATTAAAAAGTATTTTATTATGATCTAGCACAATGTTCATACAATAAAAAAAGAATTGATGTTGGTTATCCTAGTTGATATCAAGTGAGTAGTTGGTATCAAGTAAATGGTTCTTATCAAATGAGTGGTTGTTATCAAGTGAGTCTTTGTTATCGAGTGGTTGTTATCAAGTGAGTCTTTGTTATCAAGTGAGTGGTTGTTATCAAGTGAGTGGTTGTTATCAAGTGAGTCTTTGTTATCAAGTGAGTGGTTGTTATCAAGTGAGTCTTTGTTATCAAGTGAGTGGTTGTTATCAAGTGAGTGGTTATCAAGTGAGTCTTTGTTATCAAGTGAGTGGTTGTTATCAAGTGAGTGGTTGTTATCAAGTGAGTGGTTGTTATCAAGTGAGTGGTTGTTATCAAGTGAGTGGTTGTTATCAAGTGAGTGGTTGTAATCAAGTGAGTGGTTGATATCAAGTGAGTAGTTGGTATCAAGTAAATGGTTCTTATCAAATGAGTGGTTGTTATCAAGTGAGTCTTTGTTATCGAGTGGTTGTTATCAAGTGAGTCTTTGTTATCAAGTGAGTGGTTGTTATCAAGTGAGTGGTTGTTATCAAGTGAGTCTTTGTTATCAAGTGAGTGGTTGTTATCAAGTGAGTCTTTGTTATCAAGTGAGTGGTTGTTATCAAGTGAGTGGTTGTTATCAAGTGAGTCTTTGTTATCAAGTGAGTGGTTGTTATCAAGTGAGTGGTTGTTATCAAGTGAGTGGTTGTTATCAAGTGAGTGGTTGTTATCAAGTGAGTGGTTGTTATCAAGTGAGGGGTTGTAATCAAGTGAGTGAGTGGTTGTTATCGAGTGATTGCAATCAAATGAGTGGTTGTTATCGAGTGATTGTTATCAAAAGAGTAGTTGTTATCGAGTGATTGTTATCAAATGAGTCGTTGTTATCGAGTGATTGTTATCAAGTGAGTGGTTGTTAACAAGTGGGTGGTTGTTATCAAATGAGTGGTTGTTATCAAGTGAGTCTTTGTTATCAAGTGAGTGGTTGTTATCAAGTGAGTCTTTGTTATCAAGTGAGTGGTTGTTATCAAGTAAATGGTTCTTATCAAATGAGTGGTTGTTATCAAATGAGTGATTGTTATCGAGTGAGTGTTATCAAATGAGAGGTTGTTATCGAGTGATTATTATCAAATGAGTTGTTGTTATCAAGTGAGTTGTTGTTATCAAGTGAGTTGTTAACAAATGAATGGTTGTTATCAAGTGAGTAGTTGTTATCAAGTGAGTAGTTGTTATCAAGTGAGTAGTTGTTATCAAGTGAGTACTTGACGGTTTTTATCGTTATTATTATTATTATGACTCATATTAGATAAGTATGTGTCATCCATAGGGGACTGTTTCTGTCCTTCACGGGGACAATATGGGTCATCCACCGGGAGTTTACGCATCATCCGATGCGACAAAATATGTCATTCACTAGAACAGCATTTTTCATCCACTGGAACAACATTGTCAGGCACTGGGGGCAATATATGTCATCCAGCAGGATAATATGCGTTATTGACAGAGAAAGTATGTTTTACAGTTCAAAATATGCCATCCACTGGGATACTTTCGGCTTGATCAAGAACAAGACACAAGTTAATTAATAGCGTAAATTGTTGAAGCCATATTTCACATGCCAATCATGTCGGGCGTCCTCTGAGATAAGATTATATATATATATATATATATATATATATATATATATATATATATATATATATATATATATATATATATATATATATGTAAATACTTAAAGCCGTAGCAGCTCCTCACGCAGGGGAGTTCCTATTAGCAACCCCAATGTCAGCAACTGGCACTCGTCTCACACCGCAGGCCCTCCGAATTACTGTGGCTTTCCGCCTCGCTGCCTCAATCCATTTGCGGCGAGGCAGTAGCTGAAAGGTACGGACGGCATGGCCTTCTCTGCCAAAGGACAGGAGGATGGTATGCTAGACACGGCGAGGTCAATGACATTATTAAGAGAAGGCTTACCACGACCGGTTGTCCTGCAGAGAGAGAGCCCCGTTACCTAATGCCCCGCAACTCTGATGAGCCTGTCGGTCTCTCAGACGGGTTCACGGTGAACCCCTGGAAGAATGGTAGACAGCTGGTGTGGGACTACACTTGCATTTCAACTTTAGCCAACGCCTGTGTTGACTTCAGTGCTGCACAGGCAGCAGGTGCTGCCAATCACCGGGAAGCGGCCAAGTCACGTAAATAGAGAGACCTTGATCACCACTACAGTTTTGTCCCCATTTCCTCAGAGACACTTGGTGCCTGGGGTAAAAGTGCTGGTAGTTTTTTTAAGGAATTGGGGTCCATGCTAATTGAAACAACTACAGACCCTAGAGCTGCCTGTTTTCCCTTTCAGCGCCTTAGTGTGGCGATCCAGAGAGGAAATGCTCACTGCATCCATGGTTCCTGGCCGCCATCTGAGGAGCTGGAGGAGCTCTACAACCTGAGACAAGTAGCCTTGTACCCTGCATGTAACCAATGTTGTAACCCTCTTTGTGTAATGAAATGACAGTGTCAGACCACGGAGGAAGAATTGAAACAGGAATTTCCTTAAGTACTTTCGTATATTAATACATCTTCAGAAGTGATTCCTTCTGAAGATGTATTAATATACGAAAGTACTTATGGAAATTCCTGTTTCAATTCTTCCTCCGTGGTCTGACACTGTCATATATATAATATGCGCAACACTGGGGGTAATATTAAGTGTTCAATATTTTATGCCTGTGGCCGGTTAACCATGACCAAACAGATTTTCTCTGTCAGCTTAACTCGCTGGTTCCGTCAATTAGATTCACTAGTGAAAATGAAGAGGATGGTGTCCTGCCTTTTTCAGACATTATGATTCATAGACACGGTAACAGTTTCAAATTCCATGTGTATAGAAAGCCTACCAATGTGTGCTCGTTATGTTCATTATTACTCAAATCACCATGTTCAGGTTAAGTGGGCAGGAATTTCTGGAATGTTTCTCAGAACCCTGAGGGTTTGTAGCCCGGAATTTTGTTATGAAGAAATAACGAAAATATATGAAATTGGGAAAAAGTTAAAATACCAAAGCTCGTTCTTGGACGTCGCGTTTGGTAGAGGAAAAATGACAGTCTACAAACAAGCTCCCAAGTTTAAACCAGAACTAAAAAAACTAGATAAATTGATAGATGGTATTCCTATTTCCTGGCTGTTGTTTTTTTTTGGTAATTCTATCCTCAAATTACCATTCCATTTCCTGGGTGTTGGTGAGGTTATCGCCAGACTGCCTCCCATCGTGCCTCGTGACACAATGAAACTGAAAGTGTTTCACTCCTGAAGTGTTTTGCTCTGAAACGCGGCTGGAACTGTTGGTGAGTATTACTCACCTAACCCACTCCACCTGCGGCCATCACACTCGTGTTAGGATAATCAAGAGAACAACCCGATTTTTCTAAGAAAAAAAAGGTTAGAGGGGATGAAAGTATGAGGGAACATACCCCCACGTGGTATAGCTGTTGTCACCATCACCCTCACCATATTGCTGTTGACACCGTCACCCTCACCATATTGCTGTTGACACCGTCACCCTCACCATATTGCTGTTGACACCGTCACCCTCACCATATTGCTGTTGACACCATCACGCTCACCATATTGCCGTTGACACCATCACCCTCACCATATTGTTGTTGTCACCATCACCCTCACCATATTGCTGTTGACACCATCACCGTCACCATATTGCTGTTGACACCATCACCCTCACCATATTGCTGTTGTCACCATCACCCTCACCATATTGCTGTTGTCACCATCACCCTCACCATATTGCTGTTGTCACCACCACCCTCACCATATTGCTGTTGTCACCACCACTCTCACCATATTGTTGTTGTCACCATCACCCTCACCATATTGCCGTTGACACCATCACCCTCACCATGTTGCTGTTGACACCATCACCCTCACCATATTGCTGTTGTCACCACCACCCTCACCATATTGCTGTTGACACCACCACTCTCACCATATTGTTGTTGTCACCACCACCCTCACCATATTGTTGTTGTCACCATCACCCTCACCATATTGCCGTTGACACCATCACCCTCACCATATTGCCGTTGACACCATCACCCTCACCATATTGCTGTTGACACAATCACCCTCACCATGTTGCTGTTGACACAATCACCCTCACCATATTGCTGTTGACACCACCACCCTCACCATGTTGCTGTTGACACCACCACCCTCACCATGTTGCTGTTGACACCACCACCAACAGCCTGATGAATCAGAAATCTAAGAGTCTAGCGAACCCTTCCCCTCCCGCCTCACTCTTCAGCCCGCAAACATGTTTGCTCCACTAGCAAATGTTTCACACCTTCCTGACACCACTTCTGTGAGGCGCAGTGAGGTGATGAGGCTGTGATGAGCAGTGAGGTGATGAGCAGTGAGGTGATGAGCAGTGAGGTGATGAGGCTGTGATGAGCAGTGAGGTGATGAGGCTGTGATGAGCAGTGAGGTGATGAGGCTGTGATGAGCAGTGAGGTGATGAGGCTGTGATGAGCAGTGAGGTGATGAGGCTGTGATGAGCAGTGAGGTGATAAGGCTGTGATGAACAGTGAGGTGATGAGGCTGTGATGAGCAGTGAGGTGATGAGGCTGTGATGAGCAGTGAGGTGATGAAGTTGTGAGGAGCAGTGAGTTAATGAGGCTGTGATGAGCAATGAGGTGATGAGGCTATGATGAGCAGTGAGTTGATGAGGCTGTGATGAGCAATGAGTTGATGAGGCTATGAGTCCTGCGAGACGAGGAACTGCCAGCGTGGACTGACAGCTCAGCAGCTGCAGAAGACTGTAATAATGTATGAGACAGTTACCTAAGTTTGCGTGTACTAAGGAATTGTAGTTATCAGGAGAAAACTTTAAGCCATTACTGCATTTAGAAAAAAAATAAGGATTTGGATTTGGGACAGTGCGGAGGAGAGGAATGGTGGCCAACCTCTTTGACGTGTCGGAGATTCAACGCCAGCCTAATATAAGCCGAGACCGACGCTGTACCGTCCAGTCCAAGTGGTTGGGCTTGCATGGACTTAATGTACTGTTTCTGTCTCAAGGACCTTTGGTGTGTGTGTGTGATATCTATCTTGGAATTGATTAGTAATAAACGTTATGGATCTGGGCCGACGGAAACAATTCAGTGGTCGGAGATGTATCAGAATTGTTAGGGTGAAACTGAAAGTGTTTCACCCTAACAATTCTGAAACGCGGCTGGAACAGGTGGTGAGTATTACTCACCTGTCCCACTCCGCATGCGGCCATCACACTCTTGTTAGGATTATCAAGAAAACATCCAAATATGAAAGTAGGATGGAACAGCAAAAGGAAGTGGAGGGGGGGGGGAGAGACAGGTGCTGGGAGAGGAGGATATGGGAAAGGAAGGACATATTGAGTATTGAGCACTTTGTCTATTTTGTTTTCCATCACTCACACACACACACACACACACACACACACACACACACACACCACACACACACACACACACACACACACACACACACACACACACACACACACACACTCTCTCTCTCTCTCTCTCTTTTTTTCTTTCCAGAGGCAATTATCAAGAAGTATTACAGCCTAATTAGTTACCACACAAGTCCTACAAATAATGGAGCCCGACTCCATCACCGAGTACTTTAGAGATGATTTTGAGGTAATTGGATCACGAACGATTATATTTGATGATATGATTGCTCCTGCATCTGCTGATTGGTGCTCGAGGTGATGGTGGTAGTCGTGGTGGTGATGGTGGTGGTGGTCGTGGTGGTGGTGGTGGTGATCGGTCATGGTGATGATGGTGGTGTCGTCGTGGTGGCTGGGTTAGTGGTCGTGGTGATGGTGGTGAAGGCCGTGGTGGTGGAGCTCGTGTTTCTGGTGGAGATAGTGGTTGAGGGCGTGGTGGTGGTGGTGACGAAGAGGATGGTGACGCAAGTGGTGAGTGCTCTTCAACAAAAACCGAGGGAAAAAAAGTTTCGTTTCTGAAGGTGAGGATGGAGAAGGAGGGAAGAAACATAGAGGATGTAAAGAGAATGTGTTTCCCAGTGCCCCATCCACTAACCTAACCAGTTCCACTCTCTAATACTAGCCACACGTCTACACCATTAATCAACCCATTAACCGCATTTGACTCGCATAATATAACCTTCCAACTATGAAAACTATTCCNAATGACCTAGAACAGCATCATAATGGACTGCAACAGCAACATAATGGGTTGAATATCAATATAATGAGCTGGACAGCAACATAATGGCTGGAACAGCAACATAATGGGCTGGAATAGCAACATAATGGGCTAGAACAGCAACATAATGGCTGGAACAACAACATAATGGCTGGAAAAACAACATAATGTTGGAACAGCAATATAATGGGCTGGAACAGCAAAATAATGGGTTGGAACACAGCAATATATTGGCTGGAACATCACCATATTGGCTGGAACACAGCATAAGGCTGGAACAGCAACATATTGGATGGAACAGCAACATAAGGGCTGGAACAGCAACATAATGGCTGGAACAGCAACATAATGGCTGAACAGCATCATAATTGGCTTGAACAGCATCAGAATGGGGCTGGACAGCAACATATGGGCTGGAACAGCATCATATTGGTGGAATAGCTACATATTAGCAGAACAGTAAAATAATTGCTGGACAGCAATATAATGGATGAAACAGGAAAATAATTGGCTGGAACAGCTTCATAAGAGGCGGAACAGCAGCATAATGGGCTGGAACAGCAACATAATGGGCTGGAACAGCAACATAATGGGCTGGGAACAGCAACATAATGGGCTGGAAAATGCAACATAACGGGTTGGAACAGCACCATAAGGCTGGAACAGCAACAAAAAGGGCTGGAGCAAAAACATAATGGGCTGGAAACATCATCATAATGGGCTGGAACAGGGAACATAATGGGCTGGAACAGCATCATAATGGGCTGAAACCGCACATAATGGGCTTAAACAGCAACGTAATGGGCTGGAACAGCAACATAATGGGCTAGACAGCAACATAATGGCTGGAACAACAACATCATAATAGCTGGAACAGCAACATAATGGGTCCGGAACAGCAACATAATGGCTGGAACAGCAACTTATTTTGGCTGGAACATCATCATAATGGGTGGAACAGGAACATAATGGCTGAAACATCATCATAATGGGCTGGAACAGTCACATAATGGCCTGGAACATCATCATAATGGGCTGAAACAGTCACATAATGCCTGGAACCCACATAATGGCTTGAACAGCAACATAATAGCGGGAACTGCAACATAATGGGCTGTAACACAACATAATGGCTGACAACAGCAACATAATGGTCTGGAACAGCAACATAATGGCGGGAACTGCAACATAATGGGCTGTAACAACAACATAATTGGCTGGAACGGCATCAAATGGGCTGGAACATGCAACATAATGGCTGGAACAGTAACATAATGGCTGAAACATCATCATAATGGGCTGGAACAGTCACATAATGGCCTGGAACATCATCATAATGGGCTGAAACAGTCACATAATGGCCTGGAACAGCCACATAATGGGCTTGAACAGCAACATAATGGCGGGAACTGCAACATAATGGGCTGTAACAACAACATAATGGCTGGGACAGCAACATAATGGTCTGGAACAGCAACATAATGGGCTGGAACAGCAACATAATGGGCTGGAACAGCAACATAATGGGCTGGAACAGCAACATAATGGCTGGAAAAGCGACATAATGGGCTGGACCAGCAACATAATGGGCTGAAACAGCAACAGAATGGGCTGGAATAGGAACAGAATGGGCTGAAACAGCAACACAATGTGCTGGAACAGCAACATAATGGGCTGGAGTAGCATCATAATGGGCTGGAACAGCAACATAATGGGCTGGAACAGCAACATAATGGGCTGGAACAGCAACATAATGGGCTGGAACAGCAACATAATGAGTTGGAGCAGCAAAATAATTGGATCGAACAGCATCATAATCGGCTAGAACCGTAGCATAATGGGCTGGAACAGCAACATAATGGGCTTAAACAGCAACGTAATGGGCTGGAACAGCAACATAATGGGCTAGAACAGCAACATAATGGACTGGAACAACAACATAATAGCTGGAACAGCAACATAATGGGCCGGAACAGCAACATAATGGCTGGAACAGCAACTTATTTAGCTGGAACATCATCATAATGGGTGGAACAGCAACTTAATTGGCTGGAACATCATCATAATGGGCTGGAACAGGAACATAATTGGCTGGAACATCATCATAATGGGTGGAACAGCATCATAATGGGCTGGAACCAAAGTTCTGTAATACAGGACACAGAACAAGAACAGCATTCCAGCGACACAATACATGGAACAACTGCAGCAACACAATATTTGCGACTGGAGCTCAAAAAAAAAAAAACAACTAGGCTAAGCAGAAAAAACACAATAAAACGTGCTGTAGAAACTACGCAACCAAACACAAAATGGGAGCAGGAAGAGCATCACAACAAAACAATAAATGGGGCAAGAACACGAACAAACAAAACACGAGCAAATAGAGGAGACTCTCCACCACAGAAAATGATCCCCCAGCTTTGAGGGGAAGCTCCTTCATTTGTGTTAAGCCCACAAGAGCCTATTTCCGCACTGGGCACAATTTTCACTCTTCCCCAGACAGAACGAAATGGAAGTGAAAAAAGATTATGGGAAGGCGTGGTGTTTTTCCCCCTCTTCAGGACGCTGGGTTCGAACAGAAGCATACGAGAAACCTTATTTTTTTACGGCTCACTCAAGACTTTTTCCTCCATCCGTATTACTGGTTTATTTACAACCATTTTGCTCAGCTCAAATACACAGTTATGCTGTGTTATGTTAGTTTAGGTTACCTTCGTTGTAGGCAGTGTTGTACGAGGCATCAAGACGCCCTCCTCCAGGGACGAAACTCAACTCCTAAGGTGAAACAGCACTCTAGAGGAAAAACGCTACAACCATGATGAAACAGTTCTCTAGAGGGGACTTCTACTCCTGAGTAATGAATAAGCAGCCCATCTTCTAACACATTTGCCAAATCCTCGTTAATCCAGCCTCTAATCTCACATTCTTTTGGGATGAAAAAGACATTACATATAACTCGTATGTACGAACCGTTCTTCTGGCCGAGGGCCCAGAGACGCTTCAAGATGTTACACGACCAAAGTTCACATTCACTCCAAACATCTACACCTGCGGGTTACTCCTGCTTGTGCCACCTCTTGTGGTCGTTAGATCTTCATCAATCAATCAGAACTGTTCGTGACTATAGTTCTTCGGTCACTTTTGGGTACAAGTCTCGCCACTCTAAATGCTTTACCTTCGTATCTTACCTAGATCTAACTATACAAAAATAATATTTATTTATACTTGAGAAAATAGCGTTTTAGGATTTAAAGTACCTAAGAATTTGTGAATGTGTCAGTGAGTTGAGCCCCAGGTGGGAGGAGCAAAGTTTGTTGATGGGTTGCAGTACGAATAATTATCATGTGAACGATAACGTCTCACCTAACCTACTCTAGGCCTAATTTTACACAAAACTATAATACATTGTTATTGTAACTAATAATTTAGAAAAAAAATACCTTTTTTTGTAAAAACCTATATGGATGGGTTGAAATAATTCAGTCTATCATCAAAACAATGGGTCCTCAGCTACACAACATACTTCTTATTTACCGAGATTTTCATCAACTTAACCTCAACATATGTAGCGGGATTTTTGTAAAATTGGTCAACAATTCCAAAAATCAGCATAACCGAAACACCTATCCAAATCTTACATAGGCATTACTATGCATAAGCTGACAATTAATAATAAAAAAATTATAAAATGCCGTTTTTTTATACAACGGTGTAAGAATTATCCTGTCTGTGCGGTGTTAGATGTATTTGTTAAATGCAGAATTTGTAATAATATTAAAAATATATAATAAATTTACTGCAATATATAAAAAAATAGGCTATTACGGACGATAACTGGATTGATGAAAGTGGTTTGCGGAACGGTACCTTGTATGCATTTAGAGTGATGTGTCAGGATTTAAATGAATGGTGCTTGCTGACGAGACCAGCTTGAGGAATCATTGCTTGTATGAATGTTTATTGATGAAACCGACTCTGAATGAACGATGACTGGTGATTAGATTGGCTTCAAGAACGGTTGTTTGAGTTGATGATCTAATCATCAGTCAAGAACTGATGGTTCTTGACCATCAGAACCATCTCTGGTTTGTTCTGACAGTTGGCTGATAGTTGTTTGAATGAATGGTGATTGATGATGATGATTCTGGCCCGAGGAAGTGTAGCGCGTCAGCATGTTGAAGCAGCGAGCCATCAAGCTGCTCCTTGTGGGATCACCCACCACATAAACACAGTCAATCATTGCCTGGTAATTTCTTTCGCTCGACTATATAACGCTTGGAAGGGATCTGGGATAGGATGGAGGGAAAGCAAGGCACCCCACCACTTGGACCAGCAGGAATCGAGCGCCGACTTGTAATAAGCGAGGCCGTCGCTGTACCGACCAATCCAAGTGCGTGAGTATCCAGCTCGTCCTCCAAACAAAATCCCAAAAGTGATACCATACACCCGCCAAACCCCCTGTTTATGAATGAAAATCGGTTTACACATGACTCACGACTGATTTCGTTCGAACATTTCCGGAGGAAGTGCTTCGCTGACGAATTTTGTTCGAACCACAACGCTGTAAATACTTCACCAACGTACTACAAATACAAATAATCGGCAACAGAACCTAAACACCTAACCTAACCTATGCCTATATATGCACAATATGCTAATATATTATCATATTCAATATTTAAGAAAATTGCCGTTTTGAATGAACAGCACGTAAAAATTTATGAATGCGTCTGTGGGGTCGACCGCTGGATGGAATGGACTTCAGTCGAGGACGGGTTGTATACTGAAATACGGAGTGGTACTGTTTAAGTCTGCTTACCAGTGACACGTTGTAAATATAAAAAAATATTTGAGCTATATTTCACTAATTATCCAATACATATAAAATAGTTAAAACTCATCAACAATCGTACAGAAAAAGGATAATTAAGAAAAAAATACACCGGCTCAATTGGAAGCCACATTAAAGGACAGACTTTCAGGGTAAAGATGAAATAGAGCAATTTTTCACATCTTACCAGCA
Organism: Procambarus virginalis; assembly: GCA_020271785.1. Classification (NCBI taxonomy): domain Eukaryota; kingdom Metazoa; phylum Arthropoda; class Malacostraca; order Decapoda; family Cambaridae; genus Procambarus; species Procambarus virginalis. The sequence continues at coordinate 4,969,023 of WNGS01004511.1, forward strand.
GCGAAGCGCCATAAAGCATTGAGAGTAATCAGGCAGAGAACCCTACGGCAGTGATACTGTGGCAACACTAACCGTGATGTATTAAGCAATACGTCATGATCAGGAGGCGGTGGTCGGTCACGCACTCTTAGTATTAGCTCTGTAAAATGTGAATGAAAATTTAGTTCCCTTTGCATCATGATTTGACCCAATGTATTGAACGTGACAAAGCAGGAAAATACAATAAATATATATATATATATATATATATATATATATATATATATATATATATATATATTTATATATATATATATATATATATATATATATATATATTATTATTTTTGTATCAACCCATGTATATCTTGTAACCATCAAATACATAATAAAGCACAAAACAAAAGGAAGGGGGTGGTAGGAGGTTGAGTCAAGCTCAACCTCACAGCCTGAGGTTGAGCTTGACTCTGGAGTCGATAAGTTGTGGTAGAAGCTGGATTGGGATTGGTCATGTTGGTGGTCGGAAAGAGCACGTCCGCGAGCGCCTTTGCTGAGACGGTGATGGTGGTAGCTTTTGGGGCTGGATTGGAAGATGCTACTGTTTGTGCAGCCTGGGACTGGCCGAGCTGAAGTTTGAGTTGAGATCGACCTAGTAGAAGTCCCCTGTGTGGTAGGAGAGTTAGTTAGACTTGCGTCAGGGGCTGTGATGGGGTCCAGGCCATTTACTAGGTACAGCACTTTCGAATCGAATGAGTCTGACGAATTGGTGGTTGTCTGGTCCGGCAAGCCTCTCCACCAGTCGTATAATACCCGGGATAATGCCTGCACGCGATGCAAGGGCGGCGAGGGTGCTGGTTGGGCCTTGGGCCCCCATTGTTAAGGCTGGGTCGAGTGGTGGGAGGAACCACTGTTTGGCAAGACTGGGAAGTCGTCTGGCAGGTTGGTGGGAGCTGAGGTGTTGGGTATAGCGTCAGAGGCTCTGGTGGCGGGGTTAGGAGGGTTAGCTTTCTTGGTTTCAACCTGGGCCTTGATTTTCTGTTGTCTGCGGGGACAGCGGTGTGAAATGGCAGGGTGATTGCGTTGCTGAGCAGGCAGCGATGGGTTGTTGATTTACAGATGGAGTAATGATGGTCACGGGTGTAGAGGCTGCACTTCTGGACGGGGTGCTGACACTTGTTGTTGGCGTGGGAGAGCTCGTAGCACTTGAAGCACTGTTGGAGCTCGTGATATCGTTCCTTTTTCATTTGGTGGGGCGGTATCTTGATGCCGAAGCAGTAGAACCCTTAATTGTATGGCAGCCTGAGTGGCAATAGCTGCAGAGTTGAAAATAATCTTCATTGTTGCTTTATCATCACTGCAGAACACAGTGGCGAACACGCCCCAAGTCCCGGTTTTCGGACTCGATATTCGTACTGATCCCACTCTCTGTGCGGTCAGTTATCCATGGGCTGGTCCTGATGATAAAAACTGATCTTTCGGCTAGGAACTGAGGTGGGTAGTTGAGATAGAGGTGTTGCGCCTTGTAAAGTGGGAATTCGTAGCCCAGGAGTATGTCTAGGTCCTCAGCACTTGTGACGAACAGCGCGATATCCTCACCTTCCTGACTAATGTCATTGGGTATGATGCCGGCTCCGTCCTTGAGGATCTTCAGAATGTCGTTTTTTTCCAAAAGCATAACCGTTTAGGAGGGGGTAACCTTAACTTTTTCACGTTCGGGTGGTAATGTGTCCTCTGTGCGACTCTGCTGGTCGCAGTGGTAATTGATGTTTTATGGGAAGGTTTCAGGCTCTCTGGTACTCCAACGGGCAATGCTCATTACATGAGGGGGGCTTACAAGGAGAAATCTAGGATTTTATAGGTGTGGTTACACCCCACTCTACGATTCATCTAACCTCCTTAATCGTAGGGAGCGGTGAAGGGAACGGTGGTGTGATTGTTGCCTGACTCCGGCTTCTAGCTGTCCGCCAATGACGTTCTCTGGATTTTCCCTCTGTATCAATGGAGGACCATGTTATGGGCTCCGCGTTTGAAATGTTATGGGGGAGTAACCCTCTCTGTCCTCATCCGCCTCACAGGTCTCTCTCGACGCCTCACCGAGCCACAGTGGGTCGTCTCTCCGTTCTGTCTCTGTGTCTGATCAGGGACGGATCCTAGCCCGCCTTTCGAAGCCGAATGTCCGTTTTCGGCGGCCCACCTTAACACCCCCCCCCCCTGTAGGGGAGTAACGTACAGCATCACTGGAAAACAGCATGGCCAAATATGAATTAGTGTCTAGGGGAGTGAAAGGTTATCAAAAAATTGTCCAGTTTACTGGGCATTAAATCAAATCCACATAACATTAAAAGCAATACAGTCTAAAAACTCACACACTATTACGTATCCAGCTTCTCAACAGCTGGGCATGATCACCAACCAGGTATCAACACTGCATACAATCAGCACTAGCTGACACCAGACTCTATCCTGGCGCAGTAGGACACTAGCACCTATTATGCTGCGAATACCAATACAGGGTGATGGTGCCACAACTAGAAACAAATCAGGTATGAGGAATCAATATCATTTACAGCACAATGGCATTATTTAAGTTCCTCAGATACCCACCTCACTAAGACATATAAAAGCACCGACCACCTGGTATAAATGATGCACAACGATAGAAATGGTCCATGGTATATACAACTGCAACATGACAAATATCCTAGCAGTCAATTAACACAAATAAGTTCACAAAACTCGGACCGTAACGCCAACAGATGCGCTCGTCTGAGGAGATCAGAGGGTAGTGACCACCCTAAGCCAAGCTCGCGGGGGGGGGGGGACTGTATCCACCTCTATGAGTCAACTGACTCCTCTCTTTCAAATATCTCAAGCTCATATGCAGACATATTCTCGATCAAGAACTTCTAATTCAATATATAACTAAATACAGATTATAATACACAACCTTACATAATAATACATACCAATAATTCAGTACATTAAAGATTTTATCATGATATAAAAATATGGGAACAAAGAATTCGTATTGGTACAACATGGTAACACTGGCGCGAGTCGGTACTCATGGGGGAAAGTGGGGAGAAGGGTTCAGGGAGGATTTCAAGACGCCTGCCTGCCAGCCGTTACATATAGGTATACATGAATACAATATATATATATATATCACTAAGAACTCTTTGACCCGGCCAGGATTCGAACCCATGCCGTCCACGATCACCCCCTAAACATACACAGTAACGTGACCACCGCACCAATGATCGTCATTGGTGCGGTGGTCACGGTACTGTGTACGTTTAGGGGTGATCCTGGACGGCATGGGTTCGAATCCTGGCCGGGTCAAAGAGTTCTTAGTGATCTATGTCTTGCACGTTCATGCAGCTTTCACACACACACACACACACACACACACACACACACACACACACACACACACACACACACACACACACACACACACACACACATATATATATATATATATATATATATATATATATATATATATATATATATATATATATATATATGTGTATGTATGATAGTAATACATCCGAGACCTAAATGTATACATTCTCCATCATAGTTCACATAATATTTCCTGTACAGCATCATGTAGCATTACATACAATAGACATATAAGGATGTTTTTTTCAAGCTACATGACATTAGGCTACTGCTGTTCACTAGACTTCTAATATATATCCACAAATACATGGCATACATCTTTGATACAGAAATATAATATACTTGTTATGTACGACATCTTGCGAGAATGGTCTCTCAGGATTCTCCCACAGCTGACTTGAATGGCTCATTGCAGTGCACAGTGCACCGATCTTCGTGCACAAGCCCTATCTCTGTAAACCCTGGATAGTAAACTGGCATGTTGGGGATCTACAGAATGCCCACTTGACCAGGAATACGTTTATAATACGGAGGCCGCCGTATGTCCAGGAAGGAAGTATATACAGGGAAGTTACTGGCCATAGGGTCAGAGAGTACATTGGCTAGTGCCAACGTGAGAGAGACGCCAGCGAGGCGACAGGACAGAGTCTGACCTTTGGGTCAGTCTCAACCGGTGCGATGGAGAATAACAACTGTGACGTGGTCGTGACGTGTTCATGACGTCACCTGTGCTACTGATCAGGGAACGATCAATATGATTGGTTCCCGCTCATTTGCTGCAATGATATTGGTCATATTGTAATCCATTGTATGTGTCCCATGAGATGCCCTGAGCCCCAGGCAAGAGCATTCACGTGAGGGAGCCCTTGCATAGAAGACATGTCCTGTTCTGTCTATCGGCCAATAGGCAGAAGAACACTGTCTATTCCTTACCGTCAACTTAAGCTCAGCGTGTTTTCGATATTCCAACACTCGCCCGGAATCGCGACTGTGAATATATTGTTTAGAAGCCAAGTGACAAATCACCAGAGCGAAACAGACTGGTATCAGGTAAACCCTGGTGACAAGTGGAGATCATCTGTGAGTGACCTAGAGTGAAGTAAGGCAGTGCCGCCGCCTAAGTAATCTGTGTGTGACTTTTACCACAGTGTACCTGCACGGTACCATATAATCAGCTGCCACTCTGTCCCGAGCGTGTAGCCCGCCAGCCTCCGCCCTCACTGTACTACGTGACGTCACCACCCTTACTCACTGCCAGTACCATCAGTGTGTGTGCGTGTGTCTGTTGACATACAGCGCGCCCTCCTGCGAGTACCCCTGTGTCAAATACGGTTTGTGGGAAAGCCTGTCGTCAATGGTCTCACGTCGTAACGAGCAGAACCAGCTATCAGGCCACCTACGAGTTCTTGCATAAATGTGCCTGAGTGAGTGAGTGAATAAAGAGGTACCCTACTTGTAAGTACAAGATCTTGTCATTGTTTTATTGTGTCTGTCTGTGTTGATCTGAGGGATTAACCACAGTTCTCACTTACTCATACCTGACACAGGTTATAGGTGAGAACACCCGACGGTGTATGTGTGTTTATCTGTGTGGTATCACGGCATTACACTCGTCTATGAATGTGAGCTTCACATACACCACACATTTAGTTATTGTGTGATATTATTATTGTGCATGTTATTGCCTGTCCCATTGACAGTGTGTTTGTGAGTTATTGCATATCATCATTACCCGAGTATCCGGTTGGAACTCTTGTGATCCCTTTGCTTACCGGCAGTTAGGGTGCCGTGTTAATGATTGGCTGTCGACTGTGTTAAGTTAGGTGTTACTCCACGAGTGGATCCGAGTCGATTAGCCAGACGTCAAGAGTCTTGCTAGTGCAACCATAGCCTTTCTGACACCAATCTAAAGTAAATCAAGCATCCTTTGTATTAGTGGTTAAGTTAGTAAATAAACTACTGTTAAGCTTTATGCGGTGTTTCCCGTTGAACCGCTTCTGAATACTGCCACCCATTTACTCAAGCCTTCAGCTCCAGGTGTCTTCAACTCCGAGTTGCCTATATTCACTAAACTATAAATGTGATGAGGACCCTAGGAGTCCCTTAAAGTGTTTAATCATTGAGGAGATTCCAACGACCAACGTGGACCAGGACCAGGTGAGGCTAGTCTGAGAAGAGACCCCTCATGAACTCTAACTCGACCTTCCTCCCAGGCCTGTACGGTTGCTCTCGTATTTTCTCTGCTGATTCCGACAGCTTCGTGAAGCGTCTGCCACATGTACATTGGCGACGTACGCATTGCAGAGGGAAAGCAAATAGAAACCCCCCACAGACATACATTGGCAATACACAAATTATAATAACATACTGTCAAAAATGATTAGCTATAATTTATAATATTCGTGATACTAGGCT
>WNGS01004511.1:5003656-5022006 GCA_020271785.1 Procambarus virginalis
CTCTGTGTACTTTTCATAGTAGTATGTGTAATCGATTATATTAAAAATTAATTAATTAAGTTTCGAAGGGATGGGGGGGAGGGAGGGGTCATGTACTATAAGAGTTGGGGGAGGGGGGGGGGGTGGACGTGAGGGGTGGTGGACGTGAGGGGGTTGGACGTGGGGGGGTGGACGTGGGGGGGGGGAGATGGTGTTCGTGACCACCTACAATGTTGTCATCTACGCATCCCTGTTTTTGTATAAGAGGAGTTTTACTGTATGATTATAATTTATGGTATTTTGAAACAAAATAACTCTCTGTTCATTTCATATTCACTGGTCCTTGTTTGTAAGAAGTATTTTAATGAATTATGAAGAATGGTATTGGTCAGAGTGGGGGAATGTACTGGTGGAGGGGAAGAGGGTTGGGGGAAGGGGAGAGAGAACATGGGAAAGGTCAGGAGGGGGAGGGGGAATGGGGAGGGAGGACGATGGAATGAGCAGGAGGAGAGAGTGGAGATAACGAAGGGAGGGGTTAGAAGACGAGGGGAGGGGTGAGTGTGGAGGACGAGAGGAAGGTGAGGGTCGGGTTGGGTAGGGGAGAGTAGAGAGGGGAGAGTGGAGAGGGGAGGGGAAAGTGGGGAGGGGAAAGGGTAGTAGATGGGAAAATAGAAAGGACGAGAGGAGTGGGAGGGCACCCGGATACCTACAAGTAACCCCTAATATTATATTTTATTTAAAGAAAATGGTGCTAATGGGACGTGGGGGATGATGGGGAAGGGGCAGGAGGGAGAAGAACTAAGATAGAGGCAGGACGAGGGGAAGTGGGAGAGGACAAGGCATTCCATTCTACACGTGAAACATGCCAGTCAGCAAGGCTCCTCCTCCTCCTCCTCACACTAACTTTAAGTTTTTGTTGGTCTTCTAAGAGTTTCTGCTGCAGGGATCTCATTTTCCTCTCTGTCATGACAGTGGTTGGACTGTAGCTCCTGAGACGCTATCTACAAGAGCTCCTTCTAGATACTAAATACACTTCCGTACACTGCTGACTTCTGTGTCGTCGTTATATATGTTACATAAAGCGACCATACTGATCGCCGTAGCGGACCTGCTTACCTAGAAGATAGTGATGCCTTATCTGACTGGTGAACCAGGTACAGCTAATCCTTTACCACTATACAGTTCTGCTCTCATACTGATGTGTTGATTTCTTCGACGTCGGAGCCTAAGACTGGGGGTTTAGTATTTGTACGGATATGCAGTATTGAGTGGCGACATGTCTTGCCCTTGTCTAATAAGATCCCAGTGCACACAATGAGCGCTCTGAGACTGCTTTCCGCCAAAGGCAACCTTAAGAAACAAGGCCTATCCTCGCTCTGATTGCTTGTCTCCTTCGTAGCTGATATTTCCACCAATCCCAGTGTGCCACGTGTCACCTGTCCTGTCATTGGGTTTAAGACTCACGTGACCTGAAAGGGTAATCTCCCAAAGAGCCTGTGAGGCCGATTTATTGGTCACCAGACAATACATTTTAATTAAAAGAACTGACAACATACTATTTCCGACAGATTAAACCATAACCAGTAGTAAGGAAATCAGGCCATACAAGGGTTATTTATGCTAAATATTAACAATTCCTATTTTGAATTGAGAGCAAGTTAAAATTGATGAATGCGTCTTTGAGGTCAGCCGCTACATGAACGAGCCTAGCCTGAGGACGGGCTGTGAAAAAACTACACTTCCCTCCAATATTATATATATAAAAGGAAACAAGCGTTTAAAATGTGTGGAAGCTTAGAATGTAGAGAAACATGGCAAGTCTCCAGGATTACCCCAAAGTAGTAATAGCACTAACTTGATGTATCACTGAAAACATCCGTAAGAGCCATGATGAGGATTTGAACTTATGCGGTGGGTAGTCCCGGTACGCACACACCCCAGGCAACGACATGGTCACAAAGATTGCAACCTAAAGTTCAACTGAAAACACGTGGGTTTCCTGAGGCTTCCACTGAAATCAGACCAGGATTTTTCCCTAATCCCCCTCCCCCCCCCTTCCACTCTGGCTCTGTTATCCTGGAATGTTCTACCTCTGACGCTCCTTAGGTTCGCATTGGTTTGAATCCTCATCACGGCTCCTACGGATTTTCAATATGAAATGTTATATTCATCATGAGAGTCCATGCAATAATAACAAGAGAGGAGTCAGAGAGTATACTAGATACAAGACAATGCAATACAAATTAATGACATATGCAGACAACTCATTATTAAATATGCAATATTAAAACAATATGCGATAAACCAAGGGTCAACTGAGCAATACAAAATTATAATTAATTGTAGTACATAGCCTGGATGTACTACTGAACTCTTTAATAACAATTACGGACGAGTATCTCTCCTCATCTATAACAGCACCGAAGGAGTAATATGTGAGTGGGACAATGAACAGCGACCTAAAACGTTAATATCAATATCCAGAATATCGAGGACGCCCCGCCTGCGGCACTAAGGATACAAGGTGATGAATGCTACAACACACAGGATGTAAGGCAAGTCGAGACGAGATGTCGCGATGACAAGGTGTAGTAACTGGATATAAATTTCATGAAGCCACTCCACCATAAAACTTGGTATCTGGTGGACAGTATATCAGGAAACTTGGTATCTGAGGACAGTATATCAGGAAACTTGGTATCTGATGGACAGTATATCATGAAACTTGGTATCTGGTGGACAGTATATCATGAAACTTGGTATCTGGTGGACAGTATATCAGAAAACTTGGTATCTGGTGGACAGTATATCAGAAAACTTGGTATCTGATGGACAGAATATCAGGAAACTGGTGACTAAGGAACGCTTGGCTCCGTATCAAGTGTTTAGACCAGCACAAGTCATCTATATCACCGAGTAGTAATTCTGAAAAATGAAAGGAAAATACTTTTAAAATATAGAAAATTCATATTTATGCAAGCTACACAGGGTATTCTCGTGAGTAAATAAAACAGAGTTTTACCAACCAGAAAATGATTTTGAGTACTTAAGAACTTACCACAAGAAATAAGGAACTGCAGATGCCTTATTATCCCATAACAGATACCAATCCCATGTACTGGTGTCTAGTTACCCTTAAACGTGTTCCACAAAACAAATATACCTATTTCCAACACAATATATACCATGGTATCTTCTGATTCTAAACTTATTAAATATGTATTCAATGTCTAGTATTCTTTTTTGTGTTGATATATTTATCTTATTTAGTATCAAATTTGTTGTACGTTTCATCGATTTGAATTATTCAATCATATCACACCTTACTCTTCGCTCCTCTAGAGAATGCAGTGTAAGCTTTCTTATTTCTTTTCATAAAGGAGGTTCTTAATTCCTCATGCTAACTTTATTTTTTCTGTACCCGATCAAGTGAATTTGTAAACATTCAATATCACAGTGATTAATATTGCATAATCTAAATGCAGCCAAACAAAAGAAAGTTAAATCGAAGAACAGTATGTATTAATGCTGACGCTTCTAGAGGTAAATTCCTGTATTCTATTTGATGCTAAACAGTTTTTCCCAAATATTGGAATCGGGAAAATCTATTCCATATATTTGTTTACTAATTATCAAAGGAATTGGTCCTCAAATTCTTGCTTGAAGATGATGCAAAGTCAAGCAGTAAATTAAATCAGAAGACATCTGTACGCAGAAGGTAACTTTCACCCCTTTGAAAGATGCTCGGAAAGATAACAAATGCAAAATAAGGAGGACGTTAGCAGAAGAAAGCAATTCCCAGTTATAATACAAATTAAAATGGAGATATCTTCCGGAATCAGAAAACAGGAAAGAGCTGGGAGAATGTGTAACCCAGAAACTATTACCTGAGGAGCACCTTAACAAAATAGCGCCTCTGCTGTTAATTAAACAAGTACATTTTTGAGTAGCTTTAGGAAGCCAAGAAAATGAGTTCTTAACAGCATTATATGCAACATACAAGAGACCAACTTTTGTATATGCAGCTTCGGTTTGGATTCTTTTCCTAAAACCACACTGACTGGAAAAAAAGCTATGAGATATACAACAGGGAGCACTCAACTAAAATGAACACCTAACAGAGCCTTACCATGTTGGAAGAAAGAAAATGATATGTAATAACAGTATACAAGGTAATGAGAAGAATTCAAAGCAGGTAAAAAGGCAATATGTAATTCGAGAAAGAATGACACATATGAGCCGGAGAGGTGACAGGAGAAACATCCTTTCCACATGAGGATTCCTTTCCATCCATCCATATGGATGGAACGGGCTACAATGGACGAAACAGGCTACAGGAGGTTCTTATTTCATCTTCAATAAGCACCTCCAGAGCAAACTGTCCTCGGAGGGGTTTAATTTTACGCTTGTAGTAATTGCTTCAAAACAACTATATATTTAGTGTTAATTAATAATAACGCCATATAAATGGTTAGATTATTTTAAGTTTACGTTAGGTTATGTTAGATTGAACTAGGTTAGATTAGGTAGGTTAGGCTTAGCTTGGTTAGGCTAAGTTAAAAACTACATTACTTTCAAACATGTGAAATATGAAATTCGAAAACTATTTGTGTATCCTTATAATTTTACATTACCCAAAACCTAAGCCTTAGAACATATCAAAGAACATTATATTATAGTGGACTTTAATATTTTAAACCTTCGGTTTACAATAAAATACAGTTATAACGAGAATATTCTCTGTTTGGGACAAAGGTTAAATTACCAGTTTACAAGTAGACTATTATTGGAACCTTGATATGCTTTCAGGCCATCACAAATATCTAGATAATTATCCAGGTGGTCTGAAAAGGAAGTTGGTGTCTCGTTCTAATCACTTTACCTTGAGGATGGGGTGTTCCAAAAACAGAGTACCACGAAAAACATGAAGAATGAAATGTTTGCAATGAACATGTGAAGGAAAGGCAGAATATGGGAGGTAATTCACCATCCTTTGCACAATTACACGTGAAGACCCGGGTGAGTACACACACGCACGCACGCACACACACACACACACACACACACACACACACACACACACACACACACCCACACACACACACACACACACACACACACACACACACACACATACGTACAAGCACTCACACTCCCTCACTGGCAGCAATATCAGACTGTCTTGTCTTGACTTGTTGCAGATAACTTGATAATATGCTAGTCTTCCTGTTCATCTGTTAATTGAGTTAAAAATACATACACCATTATGTGTTTGTATCTGAGTAAGACATAGTTACTGCCAAATGGGTGACCAATAAGTCAGCGTTTTGTTTAACATTGGCTACAATGGTAGGCTACGTGATGCCGGTTTATGGGTCAGCTGTGTCGTCAGGTAAGTTACTTTTACGACCTTCAGCCGCAAGCAACATGAGCTTGGAGCCGACTCTCTCTGAGTTCAATTTTCTCTTGTCTGGTTCTCACTGAGATATGGGCCATTATTGTACTTTTTTTGCCCCATCGACGACAGAACTGCTTGGGAAAAGCTGCGTTGCCTGCAGAAGGATGCCTTTTAATACCACGATCAGACTCTGACTGCAACTTTAATTTTCATTGTAATGGCAACCGACCTAGATCGGTTATTCTGCCAGCGAGGATAAGTCTCTGGCCACTGGTCAAGAATGTGGTTATTGTGTAACGGCTAAGGATATTTCTGTATTACTCTTTCCCTTATTCTCCCTCTCTCCCTTCTCCCTCTCTCCCTTCTCCCTCTCTCCCTTCTCCCTCTCTCCCTTCTCCCTCTCTCCCTTCTTCCTCTCTCCTCCTCATGTCGTTTTTTCTTCCCAGACCTATCAATGTTACAACAGGATGAGGGTCTCCCATGGCTTTAGACTGCTGGTTATGTTTGCAACGAGTCACAACAATTGATGAATTGTCGGGTGAGGACACAGTACAGATGCCCCAGACGCACGTGAAAATCACGCCCTGTGGACCTTCAAGCAAGGCCTAGTGGTGATTGGCCTTTTGGGGTTTGCAGAGGGCTAGTGCTTTGGAGGGCGGAGTTTTCATTGCCCTGGGCATAATTTTTAGATTATCCCACCGCTGCCACCATTTGTTATGGCACCATTTGCAATAAAGTCAGTTGGAATGATACCACCATGTAATCTTTGCGTATTATCATCACCGCTGTTACCATTCGTAACATCCTTACTCTGGTCAACACTGCTGTTACTGCTTACTGTGAAGCCGGTCTTATCTTCACCATTCACCACCTGTCACCTTAATAATTATCCTTAAAGATTTACAATATACAATATGGAATAAACCACCATCCGACCTTGCAGTGACAAATCCGACTGCCTGTTTCATGTGAGAGTGGAAAGAGCAAGCGTACAAGAGCTATCTGAATATTAAGTAACCAAAAGGATAATTACATAAGACCACTGATTTTTTTTTCAGGGATATTCCTGCGCGGGCCCTAAGCCTCTGGCCGGCCCACTAAGTGTCGCTTGTTTCTAGTTTACTTGGGCGGAGTATGAGTATTTATTACTCGTATGGTCGCTTTAGTAAGATGTTGCCATATGTGTTTAACAACTTCTTCTGCTCTGTTGAATTGAAGTTGAAATCTTAATGGGTTTGTAACTGTGCACTGTGTTAGATAATGTTCCAGTGGTCTGTCGGGCATTTCTCCACAGTGTTGACATTTCCTCTCATCTTCCGGAACACTGATTGGTTTTAATCTCCTGCCACCATCCCCACTCTCTCACTGAGGAATTATTGACATATGTGTTCCTGACTCGTGAGGAAAAACACTAGAACATGGAACTTACTCATGATAATTACAATAATTAATTATAAATTATCAATTATTTATTATTGTTGATAATTTCAGATGTTACTTTCCTCACTTAGACAATCACTTGAAATATTCAAGACAAGTTAGCTGAAGATGTTATGCTCAAAGATTAGTGAAAGGAGAAATTAACTAAAATTAAGAATTTACTATTAATAACAATTAATTAGAACCAATAATATCCAATTCTATTCATCTTATCCTAGAGGCAAATGGTTGGAAATTACAAATGATGACCAATGATCACACACACGCACACACACACACACACACACACACCACACACACACACACACACACACACACACACACACACACACACACACACACACACACCTGCTGGATCTGGATGTTAGAAAGGCTGTTGGGCCAGACGGGATCTCACCTTGGATATTGAAAGAGTGTGCAGAGGCACTTTGCTTGCTACTCTCCATAGTGTATAGTAAGTCACTGGAGACGGGAGACCTACCAGAAATATGGAAGACGGCGAATGTGGTCCCAATATACAAAAAGGGCGACAGGCAAGAGGCACTGAACTACAGGCCAGTGTCCTTGACTTGTATACCATGCAAGGTGATGGAGAAGATCGTGAGAAAAAACCTCGTAACACATCTGGAGAGAAGAGACTTCGTGACAAATCGCCAACATGGGTTCAGGGAGGGCAAATCTTGCCTTACAGGCTTGATAGAATTCTACGATCAGGTGACAAAGATTAAGCAAGAAAGAGAGGGCTGGGCGGACTGCATTTTCTTGGATTGTCGGAAAGCCTTTGACACAGTACCGCATAAGAGGCTGGTACATAAGCTGGAGAGACAGGCAGGTGTAGCTGGTAAGGTGCTCCAGTGGATAAGGGAGTACCTAAGCAATAGGAAGCAGAGAGTTACGGTAAGAGGTGAGACCTCCGATTAGCGTGAAGTCACCAGTGGAGTCCCACAGGGCTCTGTACTCGGTCCTATCTTGTTTCTGATATATGTAAATGATCTCCCGGAGGGTATCGATTAATTTCTATCAATGTTTGCGGACGATGCCAAATTATGAGAAGGATTAAAACAGATGAGGTCTGTTTGAGGCTTCAAGAAGACCTAGACAAGCTGAAGGAATGGTCGAACAAATGGTTGTTAGAGTTTATCCCAACCAAATGTAATGTAATGAAGGTAGGTGTAGGGAGCAGGAGGCCAGATACAAGGTATCATCTGGGAGAGGAAATTCTTCAGGAATCAGAGAAAGAAAAAGACTTGGGGGTTGATATCACGCCAGACCTGTCTCCTGCAGCACATATCAAGAGGATAACATCAGCGCATATGCCAGGTTGGCCAACATACGAACGGCATTCAGAAACTTGTGTAAAGAATCATTCAGAACTTGTATACCACATATGTCAGGCCAATCCTGGAGTATGCAGCCCCAGCATGGAGTCCATATCTAATCAAGGATAAGACTAAACTGGAAAAGTTCAAAGGTTTGCCCCCAGACTAGTGCCCGAGCTGAGAGGTATGAGCTACGAGGAGAGACTACGGGAATTAAAACCTCACTTCGCTGGAAGACAGAAAAGTAGGGGGGACATGATCACCCAATTTAAGATTCTAAGGGGAATTGATAGGGTATATAAAGACAGGCTATTTAACACAAGGGGCACACGCACTAGGGGACACAGGTGGAAACTGAGTGCCCAAATGAGCCCAGAGATATTAGAAAGAACTTTTTTAGTGTCAGAGTGATTGACAAATGGAATGCATTAGGAAGTGATGTGGTGGAGGCTGACTCCATACAGCTTCAAGTGTAGATATGATAGAGCGCAATAGGCTCAGGAATCTGTACACCAGTTGATTGACAGTTGAGAGGCGGGACCAAAGAGCCAAAGCTCAACCCCCGCAAGCACAATTAGGTGAGTACACACACACACACACACACACAAAACAGCAGTTACCTTAATATGCAGACTCAGTCCAGCCAGTAAAGGCTTGCTACCTCATCTCCCCCCTTCCATTCCACTGGACTATTCACACCCAGCCAGCACAAGATCCAATCCAAACTCAGGTAAAAACTAAACATTATGCCCGGGGCTATGAAGATTCTGCCCTCCAAAGCACTAGGCCTCGCCTCTAGGAACCCCAAAAGGCTTATCACCGGTAGGCCTAGCTTGAAGGACCAGAAAGCGTGGTTTTCATTTGGGATTGGGACCTCTGTACTGTGTCTTCACCGGACAAGTCATCAACTGTTGTGACCCGTTGTAAACATAACCAGCAGGCGAGAGCCATGGGTAACCCTCGTCCTGTGTGACACATACCTGGTTGATGTGGTTCTGGGAGTTCTTCTACTCCCAAGCCCGGCCCGAGGCCAGGCTTGACTTGTGAGTTTGATCCACCAGGCTGTTGCTTGGAGCGGCCCGCAGGCCCACATATCCACCACAGCCCGGTTGGTCCGGCACTCCTTGGAGGAAACAATCAAGTTTCCTCTTGAAGATGTCTACGGTTGTTCCGGCAATATTTCTTATACTCGCTGGGAGGGTGTTAAACAACCGTGGACCTCTGATTTTTATACAGTGTTCTCTGATTGTGCTCATGGCACCCCTGCTCTTCATTGGTTCTATTCTACATTTTCTTCCATATCGTTCGCTCCAGTACATTGCTATTTTACTGTAAAGATTTGGTACTTGGCCCTCCAATATCTTCCACGTGTATTTTATTTGATATCTCTCTCGTCTTCTTTCTAGTGAGTACATTTGGAGGGCTTTGAGACGATCCCATTAATTTAGGTGCTTTATCGTGTCTATGCGTGCCGTAAATGTTCTTTGTATTCCCTCTATTTCCGCAATCTCTCCTGCTCTGAAGGGGGAAGTGAGTACTGAGCAGTACTCAAGACGGGACAACACAAGTGACTTGAAGAGTACAACCATTGTGATGGGATCCCTGGATTTGAAAGTTCTCGTAATCCATCAGATCATTTTTCTGGCTGACGCCATATTTGCTTGGTTATGCTCCCTAAACGTTAGGTCGTCAGACATCATTATTCCCACATCCTTTACATGCTGTTTTCCTACTATGGGCACATTTGATTGTGTTTTTGTACCCTGTATTATGTCTAATGTCCTCATTTTTACCGTACATGAGTACCTGGAATTTATCACTGTTAAACATCATGTTATTTTCTGTTGCACAGTCGAAAACTTTATTAATATCTGCTTGAAGTTTTTCAATGTCTTCAGCGGAGGTAATTTTCATACTGATTTTTGTGTCATCTGCAAAGGATGATACAAAGCTGTGACTTGTATTTTTGTCTATATCTGATATGAGAATAAGGAAAAGCAGTGGTGCAAGGACTGTACCCAGAGGTACAGAGCTTTTAACTGCGCACGGACTCGATTTTATTTGGTTGACAATTACTCGCTGAGTCCTGTTTTACAGAAAACTCAGTATCCAGCGTCCCACTTTACCGGTTATTCCCATTGACCTCATTTTGTGAGCTATCACTCCATGGTTACATTTATCGAAAGCCTTTGCGAAGTCCGTGTATACCACATCAGCATTCTGTTTTTCTTCTAATGCCTGAGTGACTTTGTCGTAGTGATCAAGTAGCTGTGAGAAGCACGATCTTCCCGCTCGAAATCCATGTTGGCCTGGGTTGTGAAGGTCATTGGTGTCCATAAAATTGGTGACCTGACTCCTAATCACTCTCTCAAATACTTTTATTATGTGGGACGTTAGTGCAACTGGTCGTTTATTGCACTATTGATACGTCTGGGAAGAAAAGACGACTCTGGGGAGAGAGAGGGGGAAGGGAGAGAGGGAAAAGGAATAGAGGGAGAAAGGAGAAGAGGGAAGGGAGAATAAGGCGAAAGAATAATACAGAGATATCCTTAGCCGTTACACAATAGCCACATTCTTGACTAGTGGCCAGAGACTTATCCTCGCTGGCAGAATGTTGTCATTACAATTGTGTTAGTAATTCTCTCATTTAATGACGTCGCTCTGAGGATAAGACTTGTGCTTTTAATTACGTTGATCTGAGGGTAAGCCTGGTGCTGCACTGGAGTATTTCTCAACGTAAATATTTTGGTCTTGGGAAATACTGACTTGTAAAGCTCAAATGTGAAAAGAGCAAATTTCCTAGAAGCTAGAGGAAAACTAGTCATTGTTGACCTCATTTATTATCACCATTAGCATTTATTATCTATTATTACCATCTTATCCTCATATTAACATTCACAACTGAAGCAACACCAGGCAGCCATGAGATCTTCTCTTGTCACAAACACAACATACTTCTACTGTAATGACAAAGGAATCACGTAAGATGCTTATATACAGTACAGACGTCAAACTGTAATCCTTAACAACATAAATATACACACAGAGATCCCAATAACGGGTTATATGAAATGAACAAATTCACAAAGGCCTTGATGAGGGTTTGAACCTATGCGCTGAGTGCTCCCAGACGCTTTCTAGTCAACTGTACCATGACATGGTAAAAGAATTGCAACCTGGCAACCAGTTCTCGAATCAAGTTCATTACATCCAGCTGTCGACCCCACAGACCCATTCATAAATTTGTACATGCTATTCATTCAAAACAGGAATTTTCTCAAATATAAATTAATATTATAATATATTACCATATTGTGCATATTTAGGCATATGTTAGATTAGGTGTTTAGGTTCTGTTGGCGATTATTTGTATTTGTAGTACGTGGGTGGACCATTTACAGCGTTGTGGTTCGAACAAAATTCGTCAGTGAAGCACTTGTTCCAGAAGCGTTCGAACGAAATTAGTTATGAGTCGTGTGTAAACTGTTTTACATTCATAAACAGGGGGTTTGGCGGGTGCATGGAATCACTTTTGGGTCTTTGTATGGAGGACGGGCTGAACCTGCAGCGCTACTGCCCCAGATGAAGCACTTGTTCTAGAAGTGATCGAACGTCGTCAATAGTGAGCCGTGTGTAAACTGTGTTTCATTCATAAGCAGGTGGTTTGACGGCTGGGTTAACGAGCAATTGGCCTTTGTTGTTGTGGTCGGGCTGCCTCATAGTTGATGACGTTCGAACATTTATCGAACAGTGCTTTACTGCAACCCGTCCTCGACTCAAGTCCATTACATTCAGCGGTCAACCCCACAGACGCATTCATAAATTTTAACATGCTGTTCATTCAAAAGGGGAATTTTCTCACATATAAATTAATATTATAATATATTAGCATATTGTGTATATATAGGCATAGGATAGGTTAGGTTAGGTGTTTAGGTTCTGTTGGCGATTATTTGTATTTGTAGTACGTGGGTGAAGCATTTATAGCGATGTGATTCGAACAAAATTCGTCAGTGAAGCACTTGTTCCGGAAGTGTTCGAACGTCAGCAGTTGTGAGTCGTGTGTAAACGCGCTTTCATTCATAAACAGGGGTTTGGCGGGTGCATGGAATCACTTTTGGATTTGTTTGGAGGACGGGCTGTTTACTGACGACCTTCGTTCCATTCTAACTCGTATATGCTTCATACATTACGTGTATGCCGTATTAATTTTTCTGATATATAAATTAACTTTATAGAACATAAGAATTTTGTGTATAATTAAGCNCAAGCGTGGTATAAGACAAACACAAATTCTAACTGAGCTTAGCTAAACATTATTCTAACTTTCGTTGGTCCTTGCTAACCTTGATTTGTTTCTGCTGAACTTGTTCCATTAATGTTTTCCTTCCGCCTCTCCCCTCACCACTCATCAACCTTCTGGCTATTCTCCATACACTCAACTCACTCATTCCTGTTATACACTCACACCCTGTACCATGCCCATCGGAACCTCATATAATCATCTATCATAGCTGACTCATCAACATCTCCAATCCCAGTTGGATTCTCATCATTCCAGACGACCATTGGATCCTATCAGCGTCTTCCAGACTTCATATTCAGAGTGCCATAAGCCGCGCACATCCCCTCTTGATCTAATGGCACTCTCTGCAGGTAGTGCCATGAAGAGGATAATCCCTTTGGACCTTGGTATGAAATTGTTCTCATGGGAAGGGCTACACATAAGTAAACAGATGGGACATACTTTATTTAGTTTGATCATCTAAATTAAATATATATATATATATATATATATATATATATATATATATATATATATGTATGTGTGTGTGTGTGTGTGTGTGTGTGTGTGTGTGTGTGTGTGTGTGTGTGTGTGTGTGTGTGTGTGTGTGTGTGTAATTGCTTTATTAGATATTTTAAAGAGTAAAAGTGTACGTTGGTGAATACAATAAGTGGTTAAAAGTTGTGGGTGTCTTGGAGATCCTCTGCTTCCAGACAGGAACCGACGACGCAGCAGGCGTTACCCCTCTGGGATGCCACACTGAGGCGGTGAAACAGGAAACCAGCAGCCTTGGCTCTCTAGAGGTATCAACAAGCCTGAAACGGAATTCTTTGAGAACGGTTAAGGTATTCCCTCCTACCCCTTGTGGGGCCTAGCGTCTTAGATGCTATGAGAACAAAGGTATATTAACATTCCAGTTTCCTTTAGTTATTGAATTTCCTGTTTTCCTTGTGGTTTGCTGCATCACCTGCTTGATCAGTACCGAGATGTGTGTAGGTGTCTGCGATGGTGGATACACTTTTGTAGTCCCAAACCAGCTGTTTGGCTATCTTCCACGGGCGTATTGTAATTCCATATGGGTGAAGCACGAGATCGTCCGGGTTTGGGGCTATTAGGATACGAGGTTCTCACTCTGCTGGGCATTGAACTGAGGCAAGACTTCTCTTAATGACCCTATATACCACCTTATCGCGAGCTGAGGTCAACAGTTGGCTGAGCAATCTCAAACTTCACTGCTCTCATTCCCCTTCTGCGTGTAACTTCACTGGAAAACCATGCAAACTCTCTGGAATAACGTGTCATAGCTGAAGTAGCAGTGAAGAAAATGATGCAGTCGGTGACCTATTACAAAGTTATCAGTTTAATTTATCAAAGTCAGTAACAGGATTTACAAAATCCTGTCACTGAATTTATTTGAATGTAAACCCTTCTTCACTGATTGAATTGACTTTCACTCTCACACTGAAGGAAAACACTTTCACTCTCGCACAAAAGCATAAGCTGGACGTGTTGTGTCACAGACAAATGACTGAGTGACGTCAGTCCAGGCAACTAGGTGGAAAAATCGCAAATTAGGAGTCCGGCTCCGTAAAGAATGGCCAAATATGCCCGCTTGTAATTCGGACGCCGAACCCACCTTTGTTTATTAAAGAAAATCTCTTTACAAACGACTAAAAAATGATTCCTTTCAAATTTTGTCTCGAGCATTGCTTCGCTGACGTCATCTGTTCGAATCTCACCTCGGAAACGCGTCACCCAATCACTACAGCAACAGATAACGGCTAACAGAACCAAATAACTTAACCTTTGTCTAACCAAATTATAATGTACATTAATAATAATTTATATAAAAGAAAAGGTAGTTGTTGTTTGTTAGAAGGTTCGCTCAAATTTACGAATGCAGCGTTGATGTGTGTCGCAGCTTGGACGAGCATATCGCAAGGATGGGTTTGGGATGACTTGCTTGCCATTTGAGGCCTTAGTCCAACTGGTGTATAGGATGAGGAGAAAGATGTGGTTGGAGAAAAAAGGATGTGGATCCTACATTTTGAGCAGCACTAACTCCTTCGTGCGGAATTCAATAGTATAAGTATTCGACAAATATATCGTTTTCATTTACATATTCTTCAAGAAAAGAATATTAGACAGAGAACGAAAATGTCAAAGACAAGATGCGAATTAAAAGATTGAACGAGATTGTGTTTGAGATTTACCGAGATCCGAATGACTGTAGGGAGAGTTACTGTGATACGACATGCTGTAAGGAGAGTTAGTATAGTCCCAGAGACTGTGGGGAGAGTTACTGTGACCACAGAGACTGTGGGGAGAGTTACTGTGATCACAGAGACTGTGGGGAGAGTTACTGTGACCACAGAGACTGTGGGGAGAGTTACTGTGACCATAGAGACTGTGGGGAGAGTTACTGTGACCACAGAGACTGTGGGGAGAGTTACTGTGACCACAGAGACTGTGGGGAGAGTTACTGTGACCACAGAGACTGTGGGGAGAGTTACTGTGACCACAGAGACTGTGGGGAGAGTTACTATGACCTCAGAGACTGTGGGGAGAGTTACTGTGACCACAGAGACTGTGGGGAGAGTTACTGTGACCACAGAGAGTGTGGGGAGAGTTACTGTGACCACAGAGACTGTGGGGAGAGTTACTGTGACCTCAGAGACTGTGGGGAGAGTTACTGTGACCACAGAGACTGTGGGGAGAGTTACTGTGACCACAGAGACTGTGGGGAGAGTTACTGTGACCACAGAGAGTGTGGGGAGAGTTACTGTGACCACAGAGACTGTGGGGAGAGTTACTGTGACCTCAGAGACTGTGGGGAGAGTTACTGTGACCACAGAGACTGTGGGGAGAGTTACTGTGACCACAGAGACTGTGGGGAGAGTTACTGTGACCACAGAGACTGTGGGGAGAGTTACTGTGACCACAGAGACTGTGGGGAGAGTTACTGTGACCACAGAGAGTGTGGGGAGAGTTACTGTGACCACAGAGACTGTGGGGAGAGTTACTGTGACCTCAGAGACTGTGGGGAGAGTTACTGTGATCAGAGAGACTGTGGGGAGAGTTACTGTGACCACAGAGACTGTGGGGAGAGTTACTGTGATCAAAGAGACTGTGGGGAGAGTTACTGTGATCACAGAGACTGTGGGGAGAGTTACTGTGACCACAGAGACTGTGGGGAGAGTTACTGTGACCACAGAGACTGTGGGGAGAGTTACTGTGACCACAGAGACTGTGGGGAGAGTTACTGTGATCACAGAGACTGTGGGGAGAGTTACTGTGATCACAGAGACTGTGGGGAGAGTTACTGTGACCACAGAGAGTGTGGGGAGAGTTACTGTGACCACAGAGACTGTGGGGAGAGTTACTGTGACCTCAGAGACTGTGGGGAGAGTTACTGTGATCAGAGAGACTGTGGGGAGAGTTACTGTGACCACAGAGACTGTGGGAGAGTTACTGTGATCAAAGAGACTGTGACGAGAGTTACTAGTAAATCAATCCTAAATAAAAAATAATACTTTTATAATAGTAATATTATTATATTATTAATAATTTAGTAATATTTAAAGAGAGTTAAATAATAAATAGTCAATCATAAACTGCTCGCGTTACAAACCGCTTGAGTAACTTGGCCAAAATATGGTGGATCCAAAAAAATATTTGAGTTCTTATTATTAGGCAAAACAATTTAAATAACAATAGTTTAGAAGATAAATATCTCTAAATATCTCTAAATATCGCTAAAAAAGGTCTGAAAAAGTTGCAAGAAATACATTCAAACATAAATATTTATATTATCAATAAAACCGGAATTCGAGAAACACTTAAGAAGACTGAATTGTAAGCAAAACAAATAAACAAATAAAAGGAAACAAACGTTTAAAATGTGTGGAAGCTTAGAATGTAGAGAAACATGGCAAGTCTCCAGGATTACCCCAAAGTGAGAGCTGCATAAATATTGACAGCAAAGTGCAATGGCGTGTGGGTATATATATATGACTCGACTTAAAATATGAATTCACGTCCTACATTCAAAACACACCTAGCGAACATACCTCAATCACTTCCTGTTAAAAACTCAAATAATTGTTAACATGATGAAAACACCTAACCCAACTTCCTTAGGCTGAACATTATACAAAACTTTATCATATAATATCAACTTAAATATGAGATAATTATTTTTTATTATTATCTTATTATTATCTTTATTATTATCTGAATTTACAAATACACCTTTGGGGACAAAGGTGAATCGGTAAATTTGATTGTATAGTATTGGAAGGTGCACTGAAAACACTGCATACTTTGTTCTCAAACATCGTCAACCCGACCGTCCTCAGGCTGGGTGAGTGACTGTGCGATTAACTAATCCAGATTGATAAATGGATTGCAAATAAATTCATGAGATTTCCAGCAACCGTGCAAAGCGCTCAGCTATTATATATATATATATATTATATATATATATATATATATATATATATATATATATATATAATATATATATATATATATATAGATAGACAGAGAGAGAGAGAGAGAGAGAGAGAGGAGAGAGAGAGAGATGAGAGAGAGAGAGAGAGGAGAAGAGAGAGGAGAGAAATATAATCCTCTTCACAAGGGATATTCACTTTAGGGATAACAATTTATTTCTGACATATTTTCAAGACAAAAGTATATATGCTAGTTAGGCCAATAAACTCACGCTACGGCTTTAATGATCTACAGAGGCTAACAAGCCTTTTACTCACAAACATCAAACCAATAGGGTCGATATTAAGGGATGAAATCAACCACAATAAAACCCAAATAGTTACGGTATAGACACGGAGTTTATTTTTGTTAACAACTCGTCTAAAGAATAGGTCTACAGAATACGAGTAGGTTGTTGTGGTGTCCCTTATTGCCCCCCTCCCCCCCTCGATGATCGGTCCCTTAATAACTCAACAACCAAGACCAAGGGTTGGGCTGATGGGATCTATATTATATATCTATACTATAATATATTATATTATACTATAGATATATATATATATATATTATATATATATATAAGCTATATATATATATATATATATGTACACTGTATAGCTTCGGGTAATGGGGGTGTTTGAGTCAGAGACCAAAATTGAGAATGTGCGGTATTCCCCAAATGGTGTCTAATGGCCGTCATGAGAACATATAGATATAATCAGGCTCGATTTCGTCTCCGTTTTCGTGTATAAGCGCCGGGTTTGCCACTGCTGCTTGTGGGGCTTGTGGCTGTTGCCTGTGGGGCTTGTGGCTGTTTGCTGTGGGGCCTTGTGGCTGCTGCTCGTGGGGCTTGTGGATGCTGCTGTGGGGCTTATTGGCTGCTGCTATGGGGCTTGTGGCTGCTGCTGTGGGGCTGGTGCTGTTGCTATGGGGCTTGTGGCTGCTGCTGTGGGGCTGGTGCTGCTGCTGCTGTGGGCTTGTGGCTGCTGCTGTGGGGCTTGTGGCTGCTGCTGTGGGGCTGGTGCTGCTGCCGGTGGGGCTTGTGTGCTGCTGCTGGGGGGCTTGTGGCTGCTGCTGTGGGGCTGGTGCTGCTGCTATGGGGCTTGTGGCTGCTGCTATGGGGCTTGTGGCTGCTGCTGTGGTGTGGCTGGTGCTGTGGGGTGGCTGCTGCGGTGGGGCTTGTGGCTGCGTGCTGTGGGCTTGCTGGCTGCTGCTATGGGGCTTGTGGCTGCTGCTGTGGAGCTTGTGGCTGCTGCTGTGGAGCTTGTGGCTGCTGCTGTGGAGCTTGTGGCTGCTGCTGCTGGCGCTTGTGCTGCTGCTGTGGGGCTTGTGACTGCTCGCTGTGGGGCTTGCGGCTGCTGCTGTGGGGCTTGTGACTGCTGCTGTGGGGCTTGTGGATGCTGCTGCTATGGGGCTTGTGGCTGCTGCTGTGGGGCTT
>WNGS01004511.1:5022508-5032604 GCA_020271785.1 Procambarus virginalis
AAGGTCCTGCCTGGTCCCCGCAGTCCGTCTAGATCGTCGCCGTCTGCGGTAAACGAACCGCGCGTGTGTGTGTGTGTGTGTGTGTGTGTGTGTGTGTGTGTGTGTGTGTGTGTGTGTGTGTGTGTGTGTGTGTGTTATGTGTGTGGTGTGTGTGTGTGTGTGTGTGTGTGTGTGTGTTGTGGTGTGTGTGTGTGTGTGTGTGTGTGTGTGTGGGTGTGTGTGTGTGATGTGTGTGTGTGTGGTTTGTGTTTTGGTGTTGAGTGCCACTGTCGCCTCGTAAACAAAGCGAGCATTTGTCACCAACTATCCAGCAGACATTGCCCCATTTTTCACGTCTCTCATTATTTCCTGCACTTCTTCCAGGTTTGTGTGTGGAGCGTGACTCGGGCCTCATTTGTACACGACGTTACATATGTCATTGTTTTGTCTTGCTTTCGTGCCCCGTTAATTTCCCAGGTCGTTTGTCTTATCTTTAAATCCTAAGATTATGTTTTTCCTGGTGTGTGTGTACTCACCTAGTTGTGCTTGCGGGGGTTGAGCTCTGGCTCTTTGGTCCCGCCACTCAACCGTCAATCAACTGATGTACAGGTTCCTGAGCCTATTGGGCTCTATCATATCTACACTTGAAACTGTGTATGGAGTCAGCCTCCACCACATCACTGCCTATTGCATTCCGTTTGTCTACTACTCTGACACTGAAAAAATTCTTTCTAACGTCTCTATGGCTCATTTGGGCACTCAGTTTCCACCTGTGTCCCCTAGTGGGTGTGCCCCTTGTGTTAAATAGGCTGTCTTAATCTATCCTATCAATTCCTCTTAGAATCTTGTATGTGGTGATCATGTCCCCCCTAACTCTTCTGTCCCCCAGTGACGTGAGGTTTAATTCCCGTAGTCTTTCCTCGTAGCTCATACCCCTCAGTTCGGGTACTAGTCTGGTGGCAAACATTTGAACCTTTTCCAGTTTAGTCTTATGCTTGACTAGATATGGACTTCATGCTGGAACCGCATACTCCAGGATTGGTCTGACGTATGTGGTATACAAAGTTCTGAAAGATTCCTTACACAAGTTTCTAAAGGCCGTTCTTATGTTAGCCAACCTGGCATATGCTGCTGATGTTATCCTCTTGATATGAGCTTCAGGGGACAGGTCTGGCGTGATATCAACCCCCAGGTCTTTCTCTCTCTCTGACTCTTGAAGAATTTCATCTCCCAAATGATACCTTGTATCTGGTCTCCTGCTCCCTACACCTATCTTCATTATATTACATTTGCTTGGGTTAAACTCTAACAGCCATTTGTTCGACCATTCCTGCAGCTTGTCCAGGTCTTCTTGAAGTCTCAAGCTGTCCTCCTCTGTCTTAATCCTTCTCATAATTTTGGGGTCGTCTGCAAACATTGAGAGGAATGAGTCGATACCCTCTGGGAGATCATTTACGTATATCAGAAACAGGATAGGTCCGAGTACAGAGCCCTGTGGGACTCCACTGGTGACTTCACGCCAATCTGAGGTCTCGCCCCTCAATGTAACTCTCTGCTTCCTATTGCTTAGGTACTCCCTTATCCACTGGAGCGCCCTACCTGTTACTCCTGCCTGTTTCTCCAGCCTATGCATTCTCACAGTACGCCATAAGCTTATGCAGCTTATGGCGTACTGTGTCAAAGGCTTTCCGACAGTCCAAGAAAATGCAGTCCGCCCATCCTTCTCTTTCTTGCTTAATCTATGTCACCTGATCGTAGAATTCTATTAAGTCTGTAAGGCAAGATTTACCCTCCATGAACCCAGGTTGATGGGTTGTCATGAAGTCCCTTCTCTCCTGATGTGTTATTAGGGTTTTTCTCACGATCTTCTCCATTACCTTGCATGGTACACAAGTTAATGACACTGGCCTGTAGTTCAGTGCCTCTTGCCTGTTGCCCTTTTTGTATATTGGAACTACATTAGCCCTCTTCCATATTTCTGGTAGGTCTCCCGTTTCCAGTGACCTATTATACACTATGGAGAGTGGCAAGCAAAGTTCTTCTGCACACTCTTTCTATATCCATGTTTTCCTCCTGATGTGACTGTGGAGGAGCTTTGGTTCGGTCTTTGCTTTATTAGCTATATCATTTCCATACCTTTTCTCAGCTTCTCTTCTCACAATAACATACTCGTTCCTGGTTCTCTGGTATCTCTCTGCCTCCCGGTGTTCTGTTATTTCGGAAGTTCCTCCACGCCCTTTTGTTCAGTTCCTTTACTTTCATACATGACCTATTAAACCACGGATTCTTCCTTTGCTTCTCGGTTTTTCCCTGTCGGCTGGGATAAACCTGTTTACTGCCTCCTGATACTTTTGGGTGACATGATCCATCATATTTTGTACGGACTTAGTTCTGAGTTCTGTGTCCCATGCAGGGTATATTCCTTAGGAATTTTCTCATCTCATAATTTCCCTTTCAGTACGCCAGCCCTATTTCCCAGTTCTTTTTGGGGGGAGATAATTCCTAGCTCTACCAGGTACTCAAAGACCAAAACACTGTGATCACTCATTCCCAAGGTGGCTTCCATCTTAACTTCCCTTATATCCGACTCATTTATGGTAAATATCAGATCAAGCAAGGCTGGTTCATCCTCTCCTCTCATTCTTGTCGGTCTCTTGATGAGTTGGCTTAGAAAGTTTCTTGTTGCTACGTCCAGCAGCTTAGCTCCCCATGTTTCTGGCTAAACTCTGGCCATATGTGTACTCACCTATTTGTACTCACCTATTTGTGCTTGCGGGGGTTGAGCTTTGGCTCTTTGGTCCGGCCTCTCAACTGTCAATCAACTGGTGTACAGATTCCCGAGCCTACTGGGCTCTATCATATCTACCCTTGAAACTGTGTATGGAGTCAGCCTCCACCACATCACTGCCTAATGCATTCCATCCGTTAACTACTCTGACACTGAAAAAGTTCTTTCTAATATCTCTGTGGCTCATTTGGGCACTCAGTTTCCACCTGTGTCCTCTAGTGCGTGTGCCCCTTGTGTTAAACAGCCTGTCTTTATCAACCCTGTCGATTCCCCTGAGAATCTTGAATGTGGTGATCATGTCCCCCCTAACTCTTCTGTCTTCCAACGAAGTGAGGTTTAATTCCTGCAGTCGCTCCTCGTAGCTCATACCTCTCAGCTCGGGTACTAGTCTGGTGGCAAACCTTTGAACCTTTTCCAGTTTAGTCTTATGCTTGACTAGATAGGGACTCCATGCTGGAGCCGCATACTCCAGGATTGGTCTGACATATGTGGTATATAATGTTCTGAAAGATTCCTTACACAAGTTTCTAAAGGCCGTTCTTATGTTAGCCAACCTGGCATATGCTGCTGATGTTATCCTCTTGATATGAGCTTCAGGGGACAGGTCTGGCGTGATATCAACCCCCAGGTCTTTCTCTCTCTCTGACTCTTGAAGTATTTCATCTCCCAAATGATACCTTGTATCTGGTCTCCTGCTTCCTACCCCTATCTTCATTACATTACATTTGCTTGGGTTAAACTCTAACAGCCATTTGTTCGACCATTCCTGCAGCTTGTCCAGGTCTTCTTGAAGTCTCAAGCTGTCCTCCTCTGTCTTAATCCTTCTCATAATTTTGGCGTCGTCAGCAAACATTGAGAGGAATGAGTCTATACCCTCTGGGAGATCATTTACGTATATCAGAAACAGGATAGGTCCAAGTACAGAGCCCTGTGGGACTCCACTGGTGACTTCACGCCAGTCTGAGGTCTCACCCCTCACTGTAACTCTCTGCTTCCTATTGCTTAGGTACTCCCTTATCCACTGGAGCGCCCTACCTGTTACTCCTGCCTGTTTCTCCAGCTTATGCATCAACCTTTTATGGGGTACTGTGTCAAAGGCTTTCCGACAGTCCAAAAAAATGCAGTCCGCCCACCCTTCTCTTTCTTGCTTAATTCTTGTCACCTGATCGTAGAATTCTATCAAGCCTGTAAGGCAAGATTTACCCTCCCTGAACCCATGTTGATGGGTTGTCACGAAGTCTCTTCTCTCCAGATGTGTTACTAGGTTTTTTCTCACAATCTTCTCCATCACCTTGCATGGTATACAAGTTAAGGACACTGGCCTGTAGTTCAGTGCCTCTTGTCTGTCACCCTTTTTGTATATTGGTACTACATTAGCAGTCTTCCATATTTCTGGTAGGTCCCCCGTTTCCAGTGACTTACTATACACTATGGAGAGTGGTAAGCAAAGTGATCCTGCACACTCTTTCAATACCCATGGCGAGATTCCATCCGGCCCAACAGCTTTTCTCACATCCAGCTCCAATAGGTGCTTTTTGACCTCATCTCTTGTAATTTCGAACCTATCCAAGGTCACCTGGTTTGCTGCCACCTCTCCCAGCGCCGTGATATCTCCCTGTTCTATTGTAAAGACCTCCTGGAACCTTTTGTTGAGTTCTTCACACACCTCTTTGTCATTCTCTGTCAACCTGTCCTCGCCCACCCTAAGTTTAATCACCTGTTCCTTCACTGTTGTCTTCCTCCTGATGTGACTGTGTAGTAGCTTTGGTTCAGTCTTGGCTTTGTTAGCTATATCATTTCATAGCTTTTCTCAGCTTTTCTTTCTTTCATACCTGTGTGTGTGTGTGTGTGTGTGTGTGTGTGTGTGTGTGTGTGTGTGTGTGTGTGTGTGTGTGTGTGTGTGTGTGTGTGTGTATTTACCTAGTTGTGCTAACGGGGGTTGAACTCTGCTCTTTCGGCCCTCCTCTCAACTGTCAATCAATCAACTGTTACTATTATTTTTTTTCACACACACATACACACCCCAGGAAGCAGCCCGTTGCAGCTGTCTAATTCCCGTTTACCTATTTACTGCTAGGTACAGGCGCATCAGGGTGAAGGAAACTCTGCCCATTTGTTTTTCTGGCGGTGCCGGGGGATCGAATCCCGGTCCCTAGGTCCAAGAGTCTAGAGCGCTGTCCATTGAGCCACCATACACGTGTGTGAGTGTGTGTGTGTGTGTGCGTGTGTGTGTGTGTGTGTAATACACACACACACACACACACACACACACACACACACACACACACACACACACACACACACACACACATATATGTCGTACCTAGTAGCCAGAACGCACTTCTCAGCCTACTATGCAAGGCCCAATTTGCCTAATAAGCCAAGTTTTTATGAATTAATTGTTTTTCGACTACCTAACCTACCTAACCTAACCTAACCTAACTTTTTCGGCAACCTAACGTAACCTAACCTATAAAGATAGGTTAGGTTAGGTTAGGTAGGGTTGGTTAGGTTCGGTCATATAACTACGTTAATTTTGACTCCAATAAAAAAAAATTGACCTCATACATAATGAAATGGGTAGCTTTATCATTTCATAAGAAAAAAATTAGAAAAAATATATTAATTCATGAAAACTTGGCTTATTAGGCAAATCGGGCCTTGCATATTAGGCTGAGAAGTGCGTTCTGGCTACTAGGTACGACATATATATATATATATATATATATATATATATATATATATATATATATATATATATATATATATATATATATATATATATATATATACATTTGTATAATATATTTCCACGTCTGCATTTATTTCTACCTGATCCTCTTTTTACTCAATAAATAAAGGAGCATAAATGTAAACAGTACCCCGTTCCCTGTGAGGCCTGAAACAACGGTATATATATATATATACAGGCGCAAGTTAAGGGTGAAAACCTCCACGTGTCGCGGGATGGTAACACTATATTGTATTCTGTTATTTGTATTTTCCGGCCGGATAAACTGCATCGTTCTCACGCGAAGAACTCGCGTTTATTCCTGGAATTCCTCGTCGCTGGTCTCTCGTAACAGCTGTTGTTTGGCGACGCACAAGACCTTAGCCAAAATGTGTTTTTCACTGTGTTACATCTCGTAAAGAATGGTGATTAGTTGGAGTCAGGTAGTGGGTGTATGTTTAAGGTTTGGTGATGCTGAGAGGCTCTTCCCAGGGGAGTGTTTTGGTTGCTGGGATGTTTGGATGAGTTGTGGTGTGTGATGATGGTCTTGGTGTAGCGTCGTCGTGGTGCGGTGGTGTGGTTGCGGCCTTGGTGTGGCGGTGGTGTGGCTGCGGCCCTGGTGTGGCTGCGGCCCTGGTGTGGCGGTGGTGTGGCTGCGGCCTTGGTGTAGTGGTGCAGTGTCGCCCTGGTGGCCTGATCTCTTAACCACACATAATAAGAACTTGCTCGTCAAGCTATAGAACCCTTGAGGTCGAATGGAGCATAATAAGTCAAATTTTTTGTTTGATAATGCAGTAGGCAAATAAAATAGTGTTGTTTAACATAGTGTGAGGATGGGTTGTATTAGACGCTCCCAAAGCATTAGACGTTTTAAAAGCCTTATAGAATCTCGTGAAGCAATAAACGTTGTTAAAGTATTATAGAAGCCTGTCTAATTGTAAAAGGAAATTATCCAGTATGTTTGGAGGAAATTAACAAATCCACATGGGCCGTGACGAGGATTCGAACGTACGTCCGAGGGCATCCCAGACGCTGCCTTAATCGACTGAGCTACGACATGGTATATCGGATACATCACGCTATTGTGACTTCTGTGTGTATTGGAGGAAATTTGTCGGTGCAAGAGGACTGTAGTTGCCTTCGTGAAACTCTTATAATACTTGGAACAAGATTGTCGCACTCATGGTTTGTGTTTTGTGATGAAATGCGCCGGTCAACGTATCCTCGTCAACAAATGCCAAATATTCGTTAATCTACCCGCCAAACTACCCACCTGCCCCCCCCCCCTACCCTCTCTGTTTATGAAAGAAAAACGATTTACACACGACTCACAATTGATGATGTTCGAACATTTCTCGAACACGGTCTCGCTGGCGACCTGTGTTCGAATAGAAGCTCTATCAATGTTTCACTTACGTACTGCAACTAATAATAATAACTAACAGAGCCCAAACACCTAATCTAATCTACGCCTATGTATAGAACTTTAAAATTTAATTATTTTAATTTATATATGCAAGCCAAATAATTTTATTATACAATACGTTCAAATTAATGAATGTGTTTTTGGGAGACGGCCGCTGCTTTAACGAGCCTGGCCTGAGGACCGGTCGCCAGAGCCCATCTCCTTGCTCACCCACGTAATACAAATACGAAAAACGTGTTAACAGAGCCTAAAACACCAAACTTAACGTAACCTAGGCTCCTAACTTAACGTAACCTTGACACCTAACTTAACCTAACCTAAACACCTGACATAACCTAACCTAAATACCTGACTTAACCTAATCTACTCCTATTTATATAACGAATATTAATATATCGTAATATTAATTTATAGTTAAGAAAAAACGATTTTGAATACACAATACACAGCACGTTACAATTAATTAATGCGTCTTTGAGAGTCGGTCGTCACCTGAACGAGTCTCACTATACCCCAAAACTTATGTAAGTATGTAATAAAAACGACTCATATTTAAGATTTTGTCACTTCTCATTACACAGTTCGTTAAATTTATGACCGCGGTCTTTAAGGTCGGCTGCCGCTTGAAAGAAACCAGTTAACTGAGCGTTAGGAGAGGTCACGGAGCTGAAGATGGGTCAGAATGATGATGGTAGGAAGTGATTTGAGAAGTGAAGATATAAGAGGTGAAGATAGGAAGAGGTTAAGGAAATGGGAGTGGTCAGGGAGGTGAAGATGCTGGCTGGTCTGTGAGATGAAGATGCTGGCTGGTGTGTGAGATGAAGATGCTGGTTGGTGTGTGAGATGAAGATACTGGCTGGTGTGTGAGATGAAGATGCTGGCTGGTGTGTGAGATGAAGATGCTGGCTGGTGTGTGAGATGAAGATGCTGGTTGGTGTGTGAGATGAAGATACTGGCTGGTGTGTGAGATGAAGATGCTGGCTGGTGTTTGAGATGAAGATGCTGGCTGGTGTGTGAGGTGAAGATGGTGGCTGGTCTGTGAGATGAAGATGGTGGCTGGTCTGTGAGATGAAGATGCTGGCTGGTCTGTGAGATGAAGATGCTGGCTGGTGTGTGAGGTGAAGATGGTGGCTGGTCTGTGAGATGAAGATGGTGGCTGGTCTGTGAGATGAAGATGGTGGCTGGTCTGTGAGATGAAGATGGTGGCTGGTGTGTGAGATGAAGATGCTGGCTGGTCTGTGAGATGAAGATGCTGGCTGGTCTGTGAGATGAAGATGCTGGCTGGTCTGTGAGATGAAGATGGTGGCTGGTCTGTGAGATGAAGATGCTGGCTGGTCTGTGAGATGAAGATGCTGGCTGGTGTGTGAGGTGAAGATGCTGGCTGGTGTGTGAGATGAAGATGCTGGCTGGTGTGTGAGATGAAGATGCTGGCTGGTCTGTGAGATGAAGATGCTGGCTGCTCTTTGAAATGAAGTCATGAAATAACCCAAGGAAAAGTACACACACACATCGTTTCGATCTGGACACCACTAGGGACATAGTGAAGTAGAACTCGACTTGACCAATATAGTTTAACTTAGAAATAGAGATGATTAAGTTTCTTACCCAGAAAAAATAATTGTGAAAGATGGGAACACTCTCAAGTCTAAGGTCTACAGAACACTTTCCTACAGAGGTGAGCTTGTTCCCCCCCCCCCTCCAATCATTCTTACAGTGATGATGGAATAGAAACATAGTGACTGGATTCCTTCTCAGGATTCCTTCTTCCTTAGCAGTGAAAGGCATTGAAGATCTTCCTACCCCCCCCCCCCACACACAGACGGTAAAGTGCCATCCTCCCACACAATGGCTGGCAGCGGAGACCATTCTGCCATACAATGGCTGACATTGAGAACCATCCTACGACACAATGACAGATACTTACGACCACACTACCACACAACCACACAAGCTACCCCCCCCCCCCCTCTGCCGCCTCCACCGCACAGTAAGCTGATTTCACCTTCAATAAAAACATCCCTAACTCTCTCTTTCTCACACACACACATACACAAAAACACACACACAGTCTCCTAGAGTGACAAAGGCGCCATAGAGATGAAGAATGAGTTGGAATTTCAGGCCATCGATCGTTTTCTGTAATATATTTCGTGGGGTTCCATTATCGCTAATGGAATGCAGTGACCCATTCCCTGAAACACTGGGTGGAGCCTCCCTCCTCCTACCATGCTGTTTGGCATCAAAACCAGAAATACAATTGCAATTTTAACCGTGATTTTTCTGTCACACGTCATATTGACAGAGAGCGTCTGTTAATACTTTTTGAAGATGGAGAAGTGGTTTGAACTGAGAGGCGTTATGTTCAACGAAGAAATGTGTGTTTTGTGTGTGCGTGTATGTGTGTGTAGGGATGAGTGTGTGGAGGCGAGTGTTTGTGTGTGCGTGAGTACTTACCTAATTGTGCTTGCGGGGGTTGAGCTTTGGTTCTTTGGTCCCGTCTCTCAACTGTCAATCAACTGGTGTACAGATTCCTGAGCCTACTGGGCTCTATCATATCTACATTTGAAACTGTGTATGGAGTCAGCCTCCACCACATCACTTCCTAGTGCATTCCATTTATTAACTACTCTGACACTGAAAAAAATCTTTCTAACGTCTGTGTGGCTCATCTGGGTACTACGTTTCCACCTGTGTTCCCTTGTTCGTGTCCCACCCGTGCTGAAGAGTTTGTCTTTGTCCTCCTGTCAATTCCCCTGAGAATTTTGTAGGTGGTTATCATGTCTCCCCTTACTCTTCTGTTTTCCAGGAATGTGAGGTTCAGCTCCTTTTGCCTTTCC
The DNA here is from genome assembly GCA_020271785.1 of Procambarus virginalis. Classification (NCBI taxonomy): domain Eukaryota; kingdom Metazoa; phylum Arthropoda; class Malacostraca; order Decapoda; family Cambaridae; genus Procambarus; species Procambarus virginalis. Next base: position 5,032,270 of record WNGS01004511.1, read on the forward strand.
TCGCAGCTCATACCTCTCAGTTCCGGGACGAGCCTGGTGGCATACCGCTGAATCTTCTCTGACTTTGTCTTGTGTTTGTGTGTTTGTGTATGTGTGCGCGCGTGCTTGGTGTGTTTATATGTTTACTATTGTGTCTGCGGAATCGAGCTATTAGCTCTTGGACGCCCGCCTTTCTAAATTGTATGCTTAGGGGTGCCTTCTTACCATGCCCTGTGGCTGGGGGGATGGTGCCCTGAAGCTCATAAACACCCTATACCCCCCCCCCCCCCCCGAGTGGCAAGGGGGAGTTAGGGGACAACATTGCAGTAACGGAATTACATTCCGTTACATGCAAA